>CAMXCT020000566.1:0-14859 GCA_947184155.2 Cladocopium goreaui | reverse complement strand
AAATAACCCAATAAAATTACCAATATAAAATTTCTAAATTATAAATATCTAATTTAATTTTCTTTTATTTTCCTTATATCAATAATTCTCTAAAATAAATAATTAAAATTATCTATACCTTAATATATACCCTAAAAATCCATACGCATAAATAGGGTCAAATCAAAAATATATATAAATAATAAAATAATTTCTAATAATCCCAAATAACATATACATTGTTATCAAAAAAAAAACAAATATAGATTTCAAATTACCTAATATATTATATAATAATTCGTAACAAACCATTAAAAAAAAATATATATATTTAAATTTTAAATATTATCAAAAAATACTATAACAAACCATAACAAATCGTAATAAACAAAGCCTTAAAATAAATAACATATAAAAATCCTATAATAATAAATCCAATTAATACCCCATATAATACCTCCTCAACCACCCAACCTCCTTAAAAAATATCATCCATTCCATCAATATTCCATTACATATATAATTTAGCAAGGCTATAAACAAATCATATAATAAAAATTTGTTCAATTTAATATAAAATCATAATCTTAATTATCTTCCAATAAAATTTATATTTAATAATATAATTTTAATTTACCCAAATCAAAAAAAATACCAACATATTTTTAAAAATAATACCTATTTCCTTAAGTCCAAACCACTTACAATAAAATAAAATTATTACATTATTTTTTTATTCAAATATATAATTAATATTTATTTTTCAAATATCAAAATTCTAAATATATTAATATAATATCAAATTTATTATTATTATATATAAATATTATTATTTTGAAATATTAATTTGAAAAGGCCATTTCCTCTTCTGCAAGTAATGTTTCAATCTCCTGGGGCAAATAAATATATTTACAAATGGAATATATGCATAGAAGGCCAATTTGACACCTAAAAAAAAACTAATATGATCAGCTAAAATATTGCCCGATTTTCAAATTATAACATTGATGATGATATTGCTGGTGTACAACTTTCATCCAATCTCCTCGTGTGCAGCAATTTGCATCCTGCCAAGTATGCAATATTCAAACTAGTTAAACCATCACTAGGCAACGAAACTGCCAGTTCGGAAACCTCTAGAACTTCTTCTTATACATGGAGTGGCTTAAAGATCCTAAATGTTTCAGCCCAAAAGGGGATAAAAAAGAGCATGCAGAAGCCTGCCATCTGCAGTACAAAACTTCTTCACCGCTTTGAAGCACCCGTCACAGCAATGTCTCTCGAATTTACCTGCTGTGACGCTAGTGCTCCACATGGTGCCGGTGTTGACTGCGAAGGCTGAAATTCAACGTGGAGAAGTTCGCACGTGAGACTTCCGGAGATCATTCACTTGACTTAGCATGTAGCATTGACTGGTGATTTGTCAAACGCCAGCAAGCGGGTACTTCTTCACCCTGACAATCCGAAGTATTCCCCAAAGATTCTTTAGACTTTCCCACTTCCAATTCACTATATATCCCATGCTCTCTACAAAATATATTATTATCAATAGTCAATGCATATTCCATTCATGACCAACAGATTCACTATCTACCACCATTTTGATGCTTAAGTCACCATGAATTTTCTGGCACACAACCACCATCTCTCCTGTCGCTCGGTGTAGTTCAAATCGGTTGCCTGATGCACCAACACCTGCAGCGATTTCCCCACGCTGATACAAACGTTTTTTGCTAAAATCCTCTAAAAATGAAGGTTTTAATGAGTCAATCATCCATAAATGAGGCATTCCTTTTTGTAACCATAGATCTCCCAATCTCTTATACCTAACACAAATTTTATGGTTTTCCAACTAATGTTGGTAAAGCAATAGGATCCACCACCCCCCAATTTTGCAATTCTCATAGCGCCTATAAACCATCAAAAAAATGGGGGTTTATAATTGTTTCACTCACATTAGTGGTTATTTAACCATGATTACTTAAAGGGCTAAAATAGCCAGCCAAACTATGGGGATATCATTGATGATGGTTGATTGATTTCTTTGGTGCTTCCAACTATCGTAAGATCATCATAATCCCCAATACCATCTGGTAAACTAACATAGCTATGGAAAATCACCATTTTTAATGTGTAAATCAACGGTTTCCATGGCCATTTTCAATAGCAAACTATAACAAATTACCAGAGGGTAACCCGAGGGGCTGGAAATTCCACCGATCAGCTGATGCCTCGCGACAAAGTTGAGGTACTTTGCCCTCGGCAACGGTGGGCACCACCAGCTTGTGTGGGTTAAAAACCATGGTCACTTACCCATTTCGAAATGGACTAGTGTATATGTATATTATATAATATTATATATAACATTATAAATATATATATACATATACATAGCCATCCTGAATTATATAGATAGAATGTGGGATGTTCAAAGACATTGTACATGTGGTAGCCAAATTTGGGCACCACAAATTCCCATGTAGAAAATCATCCAAGCCATGTATGATTTGCTGTTCTTCATGGGCTCCGCGCACTGGTAAAAAAAATGCGAAGCTCAGAAACAAATAATGATTGGGACGGTACATATAATCATTGATATAACATAACTAATATAGATAATATATATATATATTTATGATATATATATATATGATATATATATGATATATATATATATATATATATGATATATATATATATATATATATCATATGTATATATATAGTATATGTATATATATATATATAGTATATGTACGCATAGATATGCGCATACAACTACAATTTCTTCCAGCATATGAGTTCTACTCGTGAGCATGCATACATCCAGGCCACAGGTGTCAGGAGTTCAGGCTGGTAGTCCGCCTTCATCCTTCCGCCGCACTCTGTGCTAATTCCTCACCAATGGGGTCACTCAGCAAGACAAGAAGAGGTTGGAGGCAGTAGTTGTACCTTTCGAAAAAAGACCAGTGCGATGGCACCAGCTTTAGGTCCTATCATCGGGCATCGGATCGGCCCGTTGTTGGCTTCCATAGCTTTGCCCTGTGCAGCCCCCAAAAATGGATCTCCATCACAGAGGGGTTCACCAGAGGCAGTGAGTCGAACGATGCTGCGATGTTTGCCCGGGATTGCCATTGGCCATCCCATCTTTTAGTTTGTCATGGTTGACAATCATTGTCCCCCTGAAAACATCATAGAAATTGTCAAAAAAAAATGGGTGTATCAAACATCATCTATTTTAATCATTTAAAAATACATAAAAATACTATTGTCTCAAAAATACAATTTTAATCAACATCATCTATTTTGGTGTTCCCGTTTCTGGACATCTAAACCCTGGTCCACTGCTCCAGGCCGAGAGGCTAGGTCGTACGAGGACACGGCTAAAACCTGGGCTCGGCTCGCCGGACGGATCAACACGACCGCCATCATTTGCCCATAACTAGGTCCATGCTCAATATGCTCAACCCCAAACCTAGGATTTAAATCTGGAGTAATCTGGAGTTTATATTCATTATTATTCATTGTTGGTGTTCCTAATAGATGTGAGATATTCATAGATCCTCAACATGGGTCCAGAGTTGTAAAATGTTGTGAAAAGGAAGGGTTGCAGATGCCCTCAAAAAATCAAGCAAACAGCCCGACTTTGGGGACCGAACTGGGCCATGTTACCTCCATTTCTGGGTCATTTGACATCGTGCCAAGGCAACTGTTGGGTGCATCCATAACTTCTCACATGTCTATTCTTATCCATTCTTACCCATGGATCCAAGTACCCTCTCAGGAAGTAGGGTGAGCTAAATACCTTCGAAGTCGTTTGATAAGGATTATTATCGCACATGACAACAATCACAACCCAAATACCACCCAAAATTGTGATAAAAGTATATTATGTTAAAGTATACTAAAATATACTAAAATTATGGGCTAACAATTTAGTAAAGCACGATTTTTATGGCTACCTGGCCTCACCAATCCCCAACTGATCTCTTCACAAACCGAATCTTCGCAAGAAAGGGGCTCGTTGGCGGAAGGTTTGCACTAACCTGTCGAAACGGGTAAACTGGCCAGCCTATCTGGAGGGATTTACATGGATTAATGCTTGGGATTTGTAAATCTGAGGGATTAGTATTACTTGATTAGTATTCCCAAGTATTCCCAAGTATTCCCAAAGAAAAATCTAGAGGTAGCGTGGGATTTGAAGACCCATTTGTCTTTGTGATTTCAACAGCGAAATCAAAATTTTGGCGCATCAAAAGCAGCACTTTGGCGCATTGGGATTTCCAGACCAAAGATGGGTGATTTCCCATCTTTAGTGGGACTACCATATTATGATCATCCCCCATCATTTTCATATCACCATTAAGTTGATTTATAAACACCATTTAAATCCATTAAACTATAGCTATACTTGCCATAGACAATAGATGACAATAGCATAGCTTGACTATTTTTTTCAAGACCACCCTTGCACTGCCTAAAATGAACCCCAAACAGTCTTCTGAAATGACTGGCCTCGTCGTCATTTTATAAAGCATGTGGCATGTGGGCCAAGTTTGGCTCTGAAGTTATTTTACCATTAAGAAGCTTAATAAACACCATTGACTATACTTCTAATTGCCATAAATCCATATAAACCCTATAGTGATTGGAGTCATGAAGCGTTTAAATCTAAGGGGTGCCATACCAGGGTCCCATCAGGCGCCATGTTCCCTCCCGGCGATCGCGGACCTGTGATGTTCATCAACAGCTAGATGACCACCATGCACCAAATAGTTCTGACAGATGCGGTCGAAAAAACCATTGAACCACCAGGATTTTTCAGCAAAATGGAGACTGGAGACTTGGGATTTTTCGGGATTTATGATGGATTCATGGGAATTGTCATGGCTTTCAATCATCAAATACTCCAGGTCTAAGAGTTTTATCACAGTTTCTTAGCCATCAAAAATACATGGAGGTTCTAGTTGATAAATGATGGTGTTTTGATGATTATAGGAGGCTGTCTTGGCCACCCTAGATACACTGCAACAAGAACAACTCTTAGCTGGTTACAGTTATAGCCCTATAAACCAGTTATCAAGAGGATGAAATAACTCCTATAACTAGTTGGTTATATCGGATATATATATATATATCATGAAACACGCCAGTTATAACTGTTGAGGGCTATAACTGCAATGGGGTGGTTTACTATTGTTAAAACCCATTGAAAAACCACCATCGCCAAGGTGAAAAAAATCTGGATGTCGATCCAAAATGGATCAGAAGGATCAACCGATGTTCGGCGAACAAACAACGTGTGTTTTTGATGCATAACTGGTTGGTGGTGCAATAACCATCTTGAAAAATATGAGTTCGTCAATGGGAAGGATTTTATCCCATAAATTATTATGGAAAACTAAAACATGTTTTAAACCACCTTCCAGATATTATGTGGATACAAAATGGAATTTTCATCAGCACGTTAGATGGCCGAGGGCCATGATGATAATTTACCAAACTGAAACCAGGAGAATAGATTTGGGATGGGGATCGATTGAAACCCCTGCGGATTTTTTGCTCTAACTCGGAATCGTTGCCATCTTCCTGAGAGAGGCAACGGCATGATAGATTACCTGAATTTCGCCAAACGAAGTGCCAGGTAGTCCATCCGGACCAAAAAAAAACCCACAAGGGAGGATGGCCTCAGGAATCAAACAGTATTATGTACATTCCTCCCGCTCTTGCGCGGAAGGAATTAAAGAGTTTTACATTCCTGCCGCTCTTGCGCGGACAGAGGCGCGTCTTAGCGGCTCTCACTGGGCTTGAGCGGCAGTTCTTTTGTGTACAAATATTTCGCGAAGGGTAGATTTGCAAAGTGGTGCCCCCAGTGATGTTACAAGTTGATTTTCAACACCCCCATGAAGATCTGTAGTTAGAATCACCTTAAAAAAAAAATAGTTGACCCAGTTGACCCAGGGGGGTTCACCTTAGTTCCTGGCCGGGCACCACCGAAGCACCACCGAACGCTATGGCCGCTATGGCTCCACCGGGTCCTCCACTTGGCCCGGCAGCACCGGGGAAAAGCCACGAACAGCTTCCGCCGGGACTTTGGGAAACGTCAGCGGCTCAGGGCATCGAAGAGGACAATGTCCTCGGGAAGGCGCGACAAAAATGGCCGTGGAGGGCCGTGACATCATGGAAAAATCGTGAAAAATCAGCTTAAGAGATAAACGAGTTGAAATTTGATCTGACTTTTAAATGCAGAAATGGTTCTGCAACTTTTGATGCGAATTAGAATCGCCAACGCCTGCTAAGTCTGATTCGGAAAGGAAATCACACCACGTTCAATCGTATCATACCCTGCAAAAACGACAACTGTTTCAGTATGTCTCGGTTCATATATCCACCTGTTTGGAGGACTAAAGATGAAACTGTATAATCAATCAGTAGCCCTCCGGTTCCCAGTTGCCAAGATATGGGTTTGTATGAACACTGGGTACCTATTTCATCGTTTCTCACAACAGTTACAAAGTTTTCCTTTTCAAATTGCCGTGTTTCTGATTGTTTATGGGATCCAATAATCATTTTTCAGGTCCAGATTCCAGAACCATATATCCTATCAAGCTGGCTAGCTACAGTATATCCCATGACATATTCTATATCCATCTAATATCCCATATGATATTGCTGGTTAGTGATATCATTAGATCTCCCAAAAAAACACTCATTCAATTCCATAGAATTAAACCACTTTGATATATTTTGGTTATATTGTTGCTTAGTCGATCATATATCCATAACATATATTTATATATATCCCAAACTAAATTGCTCATTCAATCCCATCCAAAAAAACCAGCAATTTACCAAGCCCGCCATGCCCATGCCAGGTCTCTACTTCGCAGAAGCCACTCCTTGATGCATGGGTTGTGAAAAATGTGGCCGCAGGGCAAGCGCTGAGCCTCATCGCCTTCAGCGAAATCTTCCAAGCAGATTGCGCAGCTACCACCAGCCTCCTGGTGGCGAGTAAGCAACGTCTTTCTTTTCCGACCCCCACCGTTATGGCCCAACAAAACAGTTGGTAAATGGGATGAAATAACTCTTCTAACTCAAGATTATACATCATTATAAGAACTATAAACCACCTTTATCAAAGGAAGTTTAGGGGGAGAAACTTCCGTGTTACGGACTTTTAGAATGTCAGGGAAAGAGTTAGTCAAAGAAAGAGTTAGCAAAGAAAGAGTTCGTCAGGGAAAGAGTTAGTCAAAGAAAGAGTTAGTCAAAGAAACAGTTAGTCAGGGAAAGAGTTAGCAAAGAAACAGTTAGTCAGGGAAAGAGTTAGTCAAAGAAAGAGTTAGTGAGGGAAGAGTTAGTCACAGAAAGAGTTAGCAAAGAAAGAGTTCGTCAGGGAAAGAGTTAGTCAAAGAAAGAGTTAGTCAAAGGAACAGTTAGTCAGGGAAAGAGTTAGTCAAAGAAAGAGTTAGTGAGGGAAAGAGTTAGTCAAAGAAAGAGTTAGTCAGGATATGAGGTAGTCAAAGAAAGAGTTAGCAAAGAAAGAGTTAGTCAGGGAAAGAGTTAGTCAAAGAAAGAGTTAGTCAAAGGAACAGTTAGTCAGGGAAAGAGTTAGTCAAAGAAAGAGTTAGTGAGGGAAAGAGTTAGTCAAAGAAAGAGTTAGTCAGGATATGAGGTAGTCAAAGAAAGAGTTAGCAAAGAAAGAGTTAGTCAAAGAAAGAGCAAAGAAAGAGTTAGCAAAGAAAGAGTTCGTTAGGGAACGAGTTAGTCAAAGAAATTGTTCCCTCACTGTAAATGGGATTGCAAGTGGTGCTGGTGGAGGAGTTGCCGATGGAGTTTTGAAGGAAGTCTCGCACGAAATGCGTTTTTGAGAGATAGCAGATGCACGAAACCCTATGTTTTTCCATACAAAGTCCGTCTCCGAACCTCGATGATCTACCTCTGCGGTGCGACGGTTGCGAGACGGTCTCGTGTGTGGTCGGATCATTCTCGGATCATTCTCGGATCATGGTCGGATCGGTTCCGCATTGTACATGGGGTTTCAAGTGTTTTTCGTGCATGTGCGGTCGACAGAATTCCATTGTGATTTGCAAATGTAGGATCGTTCCCGCAATGTAAATGGGATTGCAAGTGGTGCTGGTGGATGAGTTGCCGATGGAATTCCATTGTGATTTGCAACTCTAGGATCGTTCCCGCAATGTAAATGGGATTGCAAGTGTTGCTGGTGGATGAGTTGCCGATGGAATTCCATTGTGCTTTGCAACTGTAGGATCGTTACCGCAGTGTAAATGGCAGCGTCAAGGTTGCTTCGTGCTGTGGCTGCATTGGTAATACTATTGTCTTTTGCAGCTGGATCTCGTAAATCGTACTGGAGTGGCTGCATGAAGGCTGCCACAGTTATTTGTCAGCAGATTTTCTCCACTTTGGCGCTAGTGATTTTCCTTCTAAAAATCCTTTTAAAAAGTGCTTCAAAATCGTCTTTTTTTCGCTCTGGCATCGAGATCCGGTTTTGGAGCTACAATTTCCGACGCCGTTGCGCGTAGTTCTATTGTGTTTTGCAATTCAATCTCTGCAGATCGCATTGTAATGGCTGCGTCAAGGTTGCTTCGTGCTGTGGCTGCATTCGTAATACTATTGTCTTTTGCAGCTGGATCTCGTAAATCGTATTGGAGTGGCTGCATGAAGGCTGCGACATGGATTTGTTAGCAGATTTTCTCCATTTTGGCGCTAGTGATTTTCCTTCTAAAAATCCCTTTAAAAAGTGCTTCAAAATCGTCTTTTTTTCGCTCTGGCGTCGAGATCCGGTTTTGGAGCTACAATTTCCGACGCCGTTGCGCGGAGTTCTATTGTGTTTTGCAACTCAGTCTCTGCAGATCGCATTGTAATGGCTGCGTCAAGGTTGCTTCGTGCTGTGGCTGCATTCGTAATACTATTGTCTTTTGCAGCTGGATCTCGGAAATCGTCTTGGAGTGGCTGCATGAAGGCTGCGAAATGGGTTTGTTAGCAGATTTTCTCCATTTTGGCACTAGTGTTTTTTTGGTTGGACGTACGTTTAGAGCAGTGTGAAGTGTGGGGCGTGAAGAGTGCAGTGTGAAGTGTGAAGTGTGAAGGAAGCAGTGGGAAGTGAGAAGTGTGAAGTGTGGAGTGTGAAGTGTGAAGTGTGGAGTGTGAAGTTTAAGTTTGGAGTGCGAAGCGCGCAGTGTGAAGTGTGAAGTGTGAAGTGTGAAGTGTGAGGTTTGGAGTGTGAAGGAAGCAGTGAGAAGTGAGAAGTGTGAAGTGTGAAGTGTGGAGTGTGAAGTTTGAAGTTTGAAGTTTGGAGTGCGAAGAGTGCAGTGTGAAGTGTGGAGTGTGGAGTGTGAAGACTTTGCTTCGTCTCTCGCTGAAAAAAACCGCTTGTCGAGGGAAGGACACGGTCGGGACAGGTTTTTCTTCGAACTATAGGTCATTTATTTTTGGGAAACTTCCGCCGCCGGCTTGCCCGGGTCTATGTTAACGGTTAAGGATGGTTAAGGGCTATAACTGCAGGTACGTTTGGGGTGTAAATTGGGTAATTGTATCGAGATAAAATGACCAATTGAACCCCAAAAGTGGCTATCAGTATACGTATAATGAGCTGGAGCAACCCTGTAATTTCTTCCGTCATCGTTTGGGACTTCAAACTCCAGGCAGTGTTTTGTTGGGGTGGGGGGTTCGGGCTAGGGGGATGGGGGTTCGGGCGGGGGGGCTGCTAATAACGTTCTTTTGACTTGCTTGCTGATTAAATCACTTGTAGACCTGTAAGACGCTCTTGATTCTACCCTTTTGATTCTATGGCGCCCTCCACATCGCACATTGACCCTTTGGCAATGCAAAGAAAATTACATAGATGGTCGCTGGCCCAGAATTATGCCATGCCTTTTTATCTTGAAAACCGCATGGGGATGCATGGGGCAATTGGGCTGGGCTGGGATCCAAAGAAATTTGGAAAAGTCCAACATGAGAATGACAGGCTGAAAGTCTGATGAACAGTTTCCTTGCGAGCACGCGCGAACAACCCACCGGAACATGGATGGTTCTTTTTACACGAAGTAATCAAGTCACAAAATGTCAGGATGTCTCAGGATTTCATCCAAAACTGGGGACATTTTCCAGAAATAAAGGTGATCCAGGAACCATTTTGGAAAGTGAACTTGGTCCTCTCTGCACAGGACCACTGGTTCTGCACACTTGCAAAGCTCGGAAGCGTCTTCTCCAACTGGATCTCGGCACGTCCCAGGCAGGGGGGAGATCAAGTAGATCATGCCCGCGACGTCCACAGTCCACAGAATCCTTGGCTTTCACTCAACAGGGCTCCACAAATAACGATATTTTACATACATATGAGTCGTATTACCAGTAGATTACCCAGAGTGCGCCTTATTGAAAAGATTCAACAGGTTTATTGGTTTAGAGGTTCACTGTTGAAATGCAAGTTTTATTGAAATAAACCAACAGGAGCTGTTGGTTTGACAGCTTAAAATCTGTTGTATTTTTCAACACAGGTCTGTTGAAATTTTCAACAGGATTTCTTGGTTTTCAAGACAAAAACATCAATTTTTACATGTTTCCAAAACCAAAAAAAACAAAGACTCCTGAACTTTCTTTTTCCACATGTGTAAACACACATAGCAGCTGTTCCCATGTGCATGACACTGCCCATGAACCCTGGAGCTTCCTGCGCCCCTTGAACTTCCTGCAGCCCTGCATCTTCAATTGGGTCCTGTGAAAGGGCTGGGGTCCTGCAAAAGGGCTCAGAATGGCAGAGCTGGATGTCCTGGATGGTTTGGAGCAGGACAGGATCCGCAACATCAACAGACCAGGATTGCTCCAATACCGGTGCTACATCCAGCGCAACAACTGCCACAGGGGATGGATCTGGAGGAGGAAGCTGAGCACTGCAGAAGACTGGACCTTGAATTGCTACATTTGTGACAAGTCATGGAGGCAAAACTACTGTGAAAATGGTGGCTGGCACTACTGGGACCCCATTCGGAGAAGACCTGAGTTCTGAGCCAGCCACCTGCATGGCCCTGCAAAAGGGCCACCCTGGGCCTTGCAAAAGGGCTCCACATGAAGCATGGGTCTTGAAAAAGGGCTCCCTGAAGCATTCAAAAAGCTTCCAGGGAAAAATGTTGGAGCAAGGTGTTGGAAGCTGACTCCACACATGGCCACACAGCAGCAGCCACCTCACAGCATGTGTCAGACTTGCAGCATGGATGCAGGCCTATGGGCTCACAGTCATTTTTCAAACCTGTATTTGGCCTTGGGAAGGGGCTTTTTTTTTGGGACCTTGTGAAGGGGCTCCCTTGGGTCCTGCAAAAGGGCTCAGCTTGCAATGGTTCTCATGAAGGCTGTGCAAAAAAAGAGGAGTGGCAATTCAGCACCACACAAAAGGATTCCTTTTCCTGAAGTTTCCCAAGATGCCTTGGACAAAGCCATGCATTCCTACTGCAGAGCTATGGGGATCAAAGAGGCTTTCAACATGTACCAGTACAAGAACCTCCAGGCCCAGCAGTCAGAGAGCCTTCAAAGCATAGCCCAGCTTGCAAGGCTTCTGGAGGCGCTCCTGGGTGTGAGCAGCAGTGCCAAGATCAAGTACAAGGCATTGAAGCAATCCTTTGTTGTTCTCCTGCAAACCTGGGGGGTGCAGCTTCTCAAAGCCCACTGGGAGATGGATGACAGCATGCTTGCTGGCAGAGCTGCTGACTCAGTGGGTGTGCTCTTGAAGCACTGGAGAAGATGCTCATCCAGTGAAGTTGCTTGGGGCAAGTTGGTTGGGAAGCTGGATGAGTCTGAGGCAGCTGCTCTGGAGAGGCTGAGAAAAAAGACAACCTGGGATGGCAAGCAGGAGCCCAAAAAAAGGCAGCTCAAACTCCACAACTCTGAGGTCAGCCAGGACAGCCATGGATGGCCAAAAATGGTGGCCCAGCCTGTGCCCAGTGAAGCAGAAGACTCAGGTGATGAGGAAATGGAATCTGAAAGCCAATCAGGAAGTGGCAGCAGCTGCAAGCTTTCAGGTCTGGATGAGAGCTCCCCTCCTTGTTTGAAGAAGGACTGGAGGGCAAATGCCATGAAAAGGCCAGCTGCTGAGTCTGAGAGCATCATGAAGAAGCCTTCTTCAAGCTCTTCCAAGTCTGAGGAAGTGAAGGCCAAGCCTCCTTTGGGCCCTGGGAAAGGGCCAACCTCGGGCACTGAGAAAGTGCTCATTGACCAAGGCAGTATCAGCACTGGTGGTGGCAAGAACCAAAGCTACTTGCAACATCAGCCTGGGCCTGGGAAGAACAAGAGACTCATAGCTGCTGTGACCTTGAGCCAAGCCAGCAGAACAACAAAGACCCACCAACAACTGGTTCAGCTGTTGCTTCCAAGTGCCAAAAAGCCAAAGGCAACCAAGGCTGATGTGCTGGCAGAAAGAGAGAAGCTCTTTGCAAAGTTTGCCAAGTAGGCCATGTAAAAAATGAAGCCCTGCAAAAGGGCTCTATAGGTCCTGCAAAAGGGCTTTGCCACAGCCTTAGACAAAGGCTTGACCATGAAGCTCAACATTTGGAAGAAAAATGCCTGGTAGTGTATGCAGCCTGCAATGGAGCATGCTGGGTCAAGTTACAGCAGCATGGTGGCACTGTGCCATGACCTGGCTGTAGTCACTGTAGCTTTGGCTCAAAATAGTGTTTGGTGTTTTTGTCCCTTTGCAGGGGCAAGGCTAAGCTATCCTGGGCCTTGCACAAGGGATCCATCTCAAGCAGGCCTTGCAAAAGGGCTTCTGGGCACCTGTGAAAGGGCTCCAAAACATGGAGGCTCCCAGCTCCTCAGATGGGAGCAAGGCCAGGAGAAACAGAACTCCAGTGCCCAAGCCCCTTTGGGCAGACATGGTGGACCCCAGCAGGGAGAAGAAGCAAGTGGAGAAGGAAAAGGAGAAGAATGCCAAAGAAGAGCCCATGGAGGAGGAGTGGTGGGAAAAGGACTGGAAAGATTCCAGGAAGACTTGGAATGACTGGTGGCAAGAGAAAGAGGATGAGTGGAGTGACTGGAAAACATGGGAGAAGGAGGAGGAGGAAGCAGCTGCTGCCAAAGCAAGAGAAGATCAGAAGCAGCCTGCAAAAACCAAGAAGGAAGAGCCAGAGGAGGAGAGAAATGTCCTGAGGGGCCCTGAGGCGAGGTGGAAAAACAGAACTGGGTCTTCAAAGCAGAAGTCCAAACTCAGGTGGGCTGAGAACAAGGCACTGGAAGAAGGAGAAGACCCAGAGATGGTGAAGCTGGGTGCTATGGGGGCCTCCAGGATGAAGAGGCTGGTCAGCAGGCAGGAGGACAGAATGTCCCACAAGGAGACTGTGGCAGCTGCAGAGAGGGCAGCAAAGGATGCAGCTCAGGCAGCACAGTCTGCCAAGGACACTGCCCAGCTGTGGGCCTGGCAGAGCTGGCAGTGGCAGCAGGCCTACTGGGGCCAAGGACAGGTTTGCACCACTTTTTTGGGGATGGCAGAGTCTGCACTTGTTTGAACTTGATTCTTGTTTGACCAGGACAGATGGAGCAGGCCTATGGGACCACCTGGCCCAATGCCCAGGCCAGCACCTGGCAGCCTACTGCTCAGGCCAGCAATGCCCAGGCCAGCACCTGGCAGAGTCCCTGCCAACCCACAGCCCATGGGGCCTATATGCAGTACACCCCCATGTGGACAGCAGCCACAGCCCACAGCCCAGAGCGCACAGTGACTTCCTGGACCCCAAGGTGGCTGGAAGCAAAGCAGCTGGCACCAATGCAGCTGGAGGAGGAGAGCCAAGAGCCAAAACAAACCCCAACCCTTACAAGTAGTTTACACCACCATCCATAAAGGAGCTTTCATTTTGGAAGTTTTATGCACTACTCATGTTGCAAAATCTATTTGGCAACATTTTCTTTGAGAGGGCCACCAGTCAACCTTGAATGCTTCTGGTGACAGGCACTTGTCAATGAAATTGTTGTGGGCTATGATGGACTATGTTTCAAAAATAAAAACAAGGAATTGTAAGGGCCTTGATGGGGTGCCACCTCATTTTTTCCAAACCACACATTTCTAGGGACTTGGTCTGCAGTAACCTTTGCATTGGCCCTGCCTGTCAGGAGAAAATCCCAAAAAAACGACCAGGGATGACAATGCTGAGGAGGGCAACTACCTGAGGGCAAAGTCCAGGGCACAGCCTCCCAAAAATTGGGAAGGAGCCACCAGCTCTGGTGGAGATGATGTTGGGTGGCACATTGCACAAAGGAAAAAGCGCAGGGGCAAGAAGAAGTGAGCCCAAAGCATCTGAGGATGGAAAGAAGGCCTTGCAAAAGGGCTTACAAATCTGAAACCAAGGGCTTTGCAAAAGAGCTCTGAAAGGATAGGTCCTGCAAAAGGGCTTCCAATTTCCTTCTCCAAAATATGGGCCCTGCAAAAGGAGCTCCAAAAAATGTACAGAAGCCTTAAGACAAGGCTGGACTGCCACAAGGGCAAACAACATAGCCCAAGGAAAAACATGATGCACCCTGAAATTCAAGGGGAAAAATGGTGGCACCCTGCAATTTTCAAAACACTGCTTAACCTCATATGATCTCATATGATCTCATATGAGGCAGCCATGCCTCATATGAGAGAAAAATAGCCTCATATGAGGAAAAAATGTCTCACATGAGGATGCCTTACCTCATATGAGCTCATATGATATCATATGAGGTTTAGCCTTTTTGGAAATATTCCAGAAAGTTGAAAAATTGGGGAATTTTTTTTTTGGCACCACAAAAAGGAAAAAAAGGCCATGCTCCACGGTTGAAAGCTGGAAGCTGCCCATGAAGGCCCAGTCATGCCAAGCTGTACTTGCCAGCAACTTTTGGCTTAGTAGCTGCTGTTCTT
>CAMXCT020000565.1:99167-236316 GCA_947184155.2 Cladocopium goreaui | reverse complement strand
GGAATATCATCATGTTTAACATGTTTAATATGTTTAATATGTTTAATATGTTTAATATGTTTAATATGTTTAATATGTTTAATATGTTTAATATGGTTATATAATCAGGTAATAATGTGATACTACTACCAACGATTGCTGGCATGTCTGAAAATGTTGGGAAAATCCAAACCCATCCCCTGATTTAGAAGATCATGTTCCCCTTTTAGTGGCCATGAATTGTGATATCTCCCATTTATGAACAAAGCCATATGTTGGGTCATCCCCCAACCCACAAACAGTGACCCGTGGATACCCTTGGGACCTTCCGGGATTTCTCCCCAGCAACCATCATCACATGTTTAGTTTAAGTTTAACTTTTGAGTTGGCATTGGTCTAGTAGTATTGTTCCAATATTGACCTTCACAATCCAGTGCCAGTGGGTGGGTCGATAGGCCTAGGTATTACGTTCAAATTTGAGTGCCCAAGAATGGGGGTGGTTTACCAGCAATTCAGAATCTGAATGACCCTTCCTGTAAGAAATCAGAACTTCTATCTTTACGGAGCATTCCACACCCATGTTACCCTGTTACCCCACCAGCCTTGGGACTACTTCACGACCCCAGCTAAATCCCCATAAGTATAAGCCCAAATTCAATTCAATGACTGCAAGGCTAGTCATGATTCTTCATGATCATATCCTTGAATTCCCGTTGTTTTTCCACTCCCCCATATCCCTAAACCCCAACCCCATCTCACCTTTTGGGCGCAGTTCCAGTTATAATTGAATACAGAACTTATATATATAATATATAATTATACATAACCATCGATTTTTTTCTATCTCCCAACTTCCAGGGCCTAAGAATCACATGAATCATTAAGAATCCCAGGTACTCCCAGGTCTTCATCACCCCATGTTCACCCCACCCCCATCCCCACCTCTCCCTGGTGCAGGAAGTGATCCCACTCGGCGCTGACGCTGCGCCGGATGCGCTGCCGGAACTCCTCGAGCATCTCGCAGGCGGCGTGCGGATCCTCGTCGTTGCGTCGCAGGACCTCCAGGGCCACCGGCACCGAGCAGCGCGGGAAGCGACGTCGAACCTCCAGGACCTGTGGAGTTTAGAAGCAGCAACGACCGGGGTTTTTTGATGGGATGGGATGGAAATGATGGGGACATTCAAATCCTGGGAACATTGGAAGATGATTAAAATATATTTAAAGTAGGTACTGTTTTTTTTTTCCGGAAACAAATGAACATGAAGTGCAAAACTGTTTCAACTCACTGTGATGTACTATCATCTCAAATGCCAGTACAAGAATGCACATGGCTAGTGGAAAGTCAACTGTCTCTAATGAAGAAACCAGCCATTGCCGAACATTGCCGAACATTGCCGATGGCCCCTTGCTGCATCGGCCATGTCCCACCTTTTTCGCGCTTTGTACTGACCAGGTCTGAGTTTGTTGCAGAAGCTTGGCAGCATGTTCCATATTTCCTTGGTCCCAAGAGGCATCTGTGCAAGGCAAAGTTTAAACTGTTGCACTGCCAAAATTTGCCGTGGAAAACGTTCAGAAAGGATCAAGGATTTCTTAATCTATTTGCAGGTAAGACATCCAAACAGCCATCGTGAAAGCAATCACAAGAGTTGCGAACCACACAGCCCGCCAAAATTGTCAATGTGGTTATAACATATGCAGAAATCCTGGCACTGTCAAGTATTTGTTTGTCTGAGCTGATATTAAAACAATACCTTCAATACCGATTTGACCAGGTGATCACACCTTCGAGTCATTTCATTTCATTTCTAGTGTTCACCCCGCAAATGCCAGCTTGGATCACCACAGGTCAAGCATGAACTACCCATTCTTGGGCACCTCTCCTGATGTTGTTGGTTTTAGTTGGTAGAACCATCTGAATCCCCTACTTCGGTTCCTCAAAACCAGATGTATCTATAATCTATACATATTTTTCCATTTACCCTCTGGTAAATTAACATAGCTATGGAAAATCACCATTTTCAATGGGAAATTCCACTATTAATGGTCATTTTCAATAGCTATGTTAAATTACCAGAGGGTAATCCATGTTTGTCTCGATTTCACAATATGTTTCACCAGGTTTCACCTGCCAGCCAGAACCGGGCCTATGTTCAACCAGCGATTGGATGTTTTATGATTTTTGCACCGTGATATTCACTACTTGGATGTTCATCCTAAGCCAGACAAACTCGGTTTACTTCATATGCTTATTACCCACGAACTGGAAAGCCACCTCCAAGGATTTCGCAGAATTTCCCCCATTAATCCAACATGGTCAATCCAAGATTTACACATCAAGCAAATCATCTTGGCGAAATGAATCACCATCAGAATAAAACATATTTGGACCACTCTTAACTCACCAGTGAATCACCAAATCATCAGAATACCTGAAGTATTCACATGGATTTTCTCGGATTTTTCCCACCATGGATTCAATTGGATTCATATGGCTATGGGTCAATACCTATAGATACATTTTTAGTGGGATGAACATCCATAAATCCCAGCTATTTTGGGGGTCACCAGGGGTACAAGGTTTTGACACATCCCCATATTTTGCTGAGTTATGACCATCGATGTTTCTCCATGGATCATCCCGATCATCCCACTGAAGAATAAGCAAACGGATGTCAGTGGTCATTCATTGGGTAACAACTGGTTAGAAATGTTCAATTGGTAATATATATATATATATACAGTGCGGCAATTAACGCACACACACACACAACAGTGCCCCAGCTTGCTCACGCAAACTCGCATCTCAGCTTTTCATGCCCTGCTTCACTAAGTACAATCTGCTGAACAGCAGCTTTTTAAAGCAGGCTCGCATAAGCGTAGCCCATCTTTCGCCGCTTCGGCCAGATCATTTGCACTTCCTCCTTGGTCGGTTTCCCCGCCGCAGGAAAAGAAACAGGGTGTGCCATAAAAGAAGCCAGGGCTGAGTGTAAATGTGAAACATCCCGGGAGGTCCCGACAGACTTGAAGGCCCCCGACCAGTTGTGGCATGCAAAGCACTCTTTGTGTGCTTGCGAAATTTGCCAAAGCCAAGCCAATGGTTCTGGCTGCCCCTCTGCAGCTGTCTGCCTCTGTTCTCGGTACTTCTGACGCAAGTACGACTTGAAGCGCCAAAAGGCGAAGACGTCCAAAGGCTGGAGTAAACTTGTTGTAGATGCTGGTATATATAGTAATTGAAATCCATGTCGCTTTGCCGCTACTAAAATAGTTTTCGGCAGGTGTGGGCACGCGCAGTCCCACATTATGACTGGTGAGATGCCTGCGAGAAAAGGCATGAGCGCCTTTTTCACGGCTTGTAAAATCACCAGCATGCAATCAGCTGTGACCCAAGATGACTTGCCACGAATGATTTGCAGCTGCGTACGAGGCAAAGCGTTGTACGCTCTCAGCAAAGAGCTCGGTAGCCAAGTCTGGGAGCTAATCAAGAAATGAGGAAGAAATGGTTGTATACTTGGATCACTGCAAATCAGAGCGCAGTATGTGTAAGCGCCGCGCCGGCGATCCTTTCTGATCTTCATGTGTGGCACTTCTGGATGTTTCTTCCAATGCTTCGCGTTTACTATGCACCCCGCCCCCGGTAGTGGGGAATATGCTATTGAAGTCTCGTCAAAGTTGATCCAAAGAATCTTGCCAGTGACCTTCTCGGTGATGTAGGAAATGCTCTTCCAGAAGACATTGATCTGCCATGGTCGGAAAAATCTTGCAATGAAGTCTCACCAAAAACAGACAAAATTGTTTCCAAATGCGGCCCCAAAATTGAGACCGTTTTTGGGCCCCAAAATTGCTTCCCCCACTTAACAAGACCACAATTCGGGACTCCCAGGCGGTCCCAAAAATAGGACCTGACATCCAAAGTTTGCAGGCCTTCTGCTGCAAGTCTTCCGGATTGATTTGGCCAATCGGCCACAAGCGCCCCCTTCGCACGGCCCAACGAGCACGCCATCGAGAAACCCATTTGTTCACAGTTCGTTTATGAGGCCGCCCACTTGGAATCTTACAGGCATTGCAGGATTCAAAGCGGCTAAACACTTCTGCTGCACACGGAGCCACGCCGTTGGCAAGGTTCTGTGCATGAACCCAACGCCAAACCTCCTGTTCCCCAAGGAAGACGCGAGCAAATTTCAGAGCCCTTGCCCCAGCCATGTTGGCTTCGTCATGCATGCAAAGAAGATCGTCTAAATCAATATCCAAAAACAGTTGCCGAACCAAAGTCTTGCTGGGGAAATTCACATCTGCTGGGGGTAACGTTGACAAATGTCTTGCAGCTTCCTCCGCCGTCGCCAGATCCCACGAATGTCTTGCAGCTTCCTCCGCCGTCGCCAGATCCCACGAAGAAAGCATGTACACTGCCAGCACCCTTTTGACAGCTGTTACTGATAACCCCCCATGTTCCAAGCGCAGCTTGTTGCGCCGTGCAGCTTGCTCACAACTCCGCAAGCGCAACCTGTTTTCATGCAAAGAAGCTTTCAATGCCTCACAACGCTCCGCTGCTGCCACGGCGTGCCTTTGGCCGCGCCCGGCCACAGCTTTTAGCAAGTTTCCATGTGTATATATACCCTTGCCACACTTGCGTAGACATGAAAGTACTAGAAAGTACAAGTTAACATCATATAGATCATGCCTGTGTGTTTTCCTGCGCATTCTTGACACAGCCTCTCATGGACATGACAGACACCCCTTCGCTAAGAGGGTATAGCCAAATGTCAGCGAAGCAGAATAAAGAATCACGCTTTGTTTTCAGCTACATCTTCTTTTTACGACCAAAACAGTTGACCCTATAGGGAGCCATGCGTTGTGAACACCTTATTGACTGAAATAAACAAAGTTTGGCCAGATTAGTGGTCACACTCTCCCGCCCAGATATTACGGCAAGCATGGCTGGGTCTCCAAAAACTCCTGCCAAGACAAATTGAAAAAAGCGGCGAGCGACACACACACACACACACACACACCTGGGGGCCATACTTCGGAAGCCTCAAAGCAGCACAGAAAGCGGTCTCATTTTTTGGCCCGCGCAAATTGACTGACCAGCAATGCCATCACGCCTTCAGCAGCATCCTGCGGCGAGCAAAGATGGAGCATATATTGGATTGCCCGGACAATGCGCTTAGTCAACATGGGGTTACAACTCCTGCTGGGCCAATCACAAAAACCGAAAAGGGATGCATCTTCAAGGTAATGGGTGCTTCTCTGCACAACACATGAAGCTCTCTTTTTTGGGCCCGCAAAAGTCGCACGAAAATTCAAAGGCATCGTCCATCATTGCCTCAATCTCCTCATCACAAGGCCATGGCATGAGAGGTTCCTGCAATGCAGCTGCGCCAGTTGCGACAGAAGCAGGAAGATTTCCATCAGGAGTGTTCTTGCTCGCAGCAGCTGTGCCAGATCCGGCTGAAGCAGGAAAATTTTCACCAGAAAAGCTCGAAGAACAATCCTGGCGCCACTCACACCCACTGAAAACATAACATTGGAAACGCCCATCCAAAGGAGGCAGAAGGTCCCAAAGCACTAGTGCAGACATCTCTTATGAATTCAACCATGTTTGATAACATCGCATTCAAAACAAAATAGGAACATGATTATGCTGTTGGCCTCCTTTGGATGGCCGTTTGTAACGTTCCGTTTTGCATGGGCCAGCCGGTCCTCGGACTTGAACACCTTCTTCGAACACTCCACCCAGACTGTGCGTCTGTCGATGGCACCCTTGTGGTTGGGCGTGAAATATTCCGCTGGCCAGAACTACTTCAAAGCTTGCAGAAACGTACTTCCCAGTACTACTTTGTACTACAAAGCTTGCAGGAACGTACTTCCCAGTACTACTCTGTACTACAAAGCTTGCGGAAACGTACTCCCCAGTACTACTTTGTACTACAAATAGCTTGCAGGAACGTACTTTCCAGTACGACTTTGTACTACAAAGCTTGCAGAAATGCACTTCTTTGTACTACAACTCTTGCAGGAAATGGGAACACAGGTTCACCAAATACTGCGCCTGCCACGAAAAATGACAATCTGAAGCATCCTGGAATCAGCATGAGATGGCCAGTTCCAATGCGATTTACGATTTGTTAGGAAAGCATGCGCGGCCAAAATCGAAGCACTCCCCGCACGAAAACCAAAATCATAACGTTGGAATCCAACGTTACGATCCGTTTTTGGCGACAGTTTCACAAAAAAGTGGAAATCATAACGTTGGAACGCGGTTTGAAATAGAATATAATATTCTTTTTTTGGCCGCATCCAACGTTACGATTTCGACTTTTGTCCCACACCTGCCACGAAAAACAAGCATAACGTTGGAATCCAACGTTACGATTTCGGCGTTTGTCCCACGCCTGCCACGAAAACTCGGACCAGAGGCTCACCAAATACTGCGCCTGCCACGAAAAGAGCAATTAGGGGCTTACCAAGTACTGCGCCTGCCACGAAAACTGGGACCAGAGGTTCACCAACTATTGCGCCTGCCACGAAAAATGGAATTAGGGGTTTACCAAATACTGCGCCCACCACGAGAAGTGGGACCAGAGGTTCACCAAATACTGCGCCTGCCACGAGAAATGCATTTAAGGGCTTACCAAATACTGCGCCCACCACGAAAACTGGGACCAATTCGTGGCAAGCTGGAATCCAAGATTGATTGCAAAATTTCGAACATATGAATGAAACCGGGTGCCTTTGTCACACCTACGGCTGATTTTTGCACACATGCACACACCTGACCTCATTCCATATCTGCTTTGTGGCGGCCTTCAGCTGCTGCTTTAAAACCTGCCTTTCAGCACGCAAGCCGGGCAGCTGATCTGGCACAGCTGCGCGCACTGGCACAGCCGCGCCATCAGGTCTTCCGTCTGCACCATTGCCAGCTGCGCTTTCATCATTTGCTGTGTCAGACATGTTGACTGAACTGCGAAGCAGCAATATCTGTGAGTCTGAAAAAGGCTGCGTCGAAGCATGTGTCCACAAGTCTGATGCTGTCTTGGGACTGCAACATAAATGGGGCTGGTTTGAAAGCCCCAAAAACGGTCACACTTGAAGCTTCAATATGATGGACCCTTGCAGTGCGGCAATTAACGCACACACACACACACAACAGTGCCCCAGCTTGCTCACGCAAACTCGCATCTCAGCTTTTCATGCCCTGCTTCACTAAGTACAATCTGCTGAACAGCAGCTTTTTAAAGCAGGCTCGCATAAGCGTAGCCCATCTTTCGCCGCTTCGGCCAGATCATTTGCACTTCCTCCTTGGTCGGTTTCACCGCCGCAGGAAAAGAAACAGGGTGTGCCATAAAAGAAGCCAGGGCTGAGTGTAAATGTGAAACATCCCGGGAGGTCCCGACAGACTTGAAGGCCCCCGACCAGTTGTGGCATGCAAAGCACTCTTTGTGTGCTTGCGAAATTTGCCAAAGCCAAGCCAATGGTTCTGGCTGCCCCTCTGCAGCTGTCTGCCTCTGTTCTCGGTACTTCTGACGCAAGTACGACTTGAAGCGCCAAAAGGCGAAGACGTCCAAAGGCTGGAGTAAACTTGTTGTAGATGCTGGTATATATAGTAATTGAAATCCATGTCGCTTTGCCGCTACTAAAATAGTTTTCGGCAGGTGTGGGCACGCGCAGTCCCACATTATGACTGGTGAGATGCCTGCGAGAAAAGGCATGAGCGCCTTTTTCACGGCTTGTAAAATCACCAGCATGCAATCAGCTGTGACCCAAGATGACTTGCCACGAATGATTTGCAGCTGCGTACGAGGCAAAGCGTTGTACGCTCTCAGCAAAGAGCTCGGTAGCCAAGTCTGGGAGCTAATCAAGAAATGAGGAAGAAATGGTTGTATACTTGGATCACTGCAAATCAGAGCGCAGTATGTGTAAGCGCCGCGCCGGCGATCCTTTCTGATCTTCATGTGTGGCACTTCTGGATGTTTCTTCCAATGCTTCGCGTTTACTATGCACCCCGCCCCCGGTAGTGGGGAATATGCTATTGAAGTCTCGTCAAAGTTGATCCAAAGAATCTTGCCAGTGACCTTCTCGGTGATGTAGGAAATGCTCTTCCAGAAGACATTGATCTGCCATGGTCGGAAAAATCTTGCAATGAAGTCTCACCAAAAACAGACAAAATTGTTTCCAAATGCGGCCCCAAAATTGAGACCGTTTTTGGGCCCCAAAATTGCTTCCCCCACTTAAACAAGACCACAATTCGGGACTCCCAGGCGGTCCCAAAAATAGGACCTGACATCCAAAGTTTGCAGGCCTTCTGCTGCAAGTCTTCCGGATTGATTTGGCCAATCGGCCGCAAGCGCCCCCTTCGCACGGCCCAACGAGCACGCCATCGAGCAACCCATTTGTTCACAGTTCGTTTATGAGGCCGCCCACTTGGAATCTTACAGGCATTGCAGGATTCAAAGCGGCTAAACACTTCTGCTGCACACGGAGCCACGCCGTTGGCAAGGTTCTGTGCATGAACCCAACGCCAAACCTCCTGTTCCCCAAGGAAGACGCGAGCAAATTTCAGAGCCCTTGCCCAAGCCATGTTGGCTTCGTCATGCATGCAAAGAAGATCGTCTAAATCAATATCCAAAAACAGTTGCCGAACCAAAGTCTTGCTGGGGAAATTCACATCTGCTGGGGGTAACGTTGACAAATGTCTTGCAGCTTCCTCCGCCGTCGCCAGATCCCACGAAGAAAGCATGTACACTGCCAGCACCCTTTTGACAGCTGTCACTGATAACCCCCCATGTTCCAAGCGCAGCTTGTTGCGCCGTGCAGCTTGCTCACAACTCCGCAAGCGCAACCTGTTTTCATGCAAAGAAGCTTTCAATGCCTCACAACGCTCCGCTGCTGCCATGGCGTGCCTTTGGCCGCGCCCGGCCACAGCTTTTAGCAAGTTTCCATGTGTATATATACCCTTGCCACACTTGCGTAGACATGAAAGTACTAGAAAGTACAAGTTAACATCATATAGATCATGCCTGTGTGTTTTCCTGCGCATTCTTGACACAGCCTCTCATGGACATGACAGAAACCCCTTCGCTAAGAGGGTATAGCCAAATGTCAGCGAAGCAGAATAAAGAATCACGCTTTGTTTTCAGCTACATCTTCTTTTTACGACCAAAACAGTTGACCCTATAGGGAGCCATGCGTTGTGAACACCTTATTGACTGAAATAAACAAAGTTTGGCCAGATTAGTGGTCACACTCTCCCGCCCAGATATTACGGCAAGCATGGCTGGGTCTCCAAAAACTCCTGCCAAGACAAATTGAAAAAAGCGGCGAGCGACACACACACACACACCTGGGGGCCATACTTCGGAAGCCTCAAAGCAGCACAGAAAGCGGTCTCATTTTTTGGCCCGCGCAAATTGACTGACCAGCAATGCCATCACGCCTTCAGCAGCATCCTGCGGCGAGCAAAGATGGAGCATATATTGGATTGCCCGGACAATGCGCTTAGTCAACATGGGGTTACAACTCCTGCTGGGCCAATCACAAAAACCGAAAAGGGATGCATCTTCAAGGTAATGGGTGCTTCTCTGCACAACACATGAAGCTCTCTTTTTTGGGCCCGCAAAAGTCGCACGAAAATTCAAAGGCATCGTCCATCATTGCCTCAATCTCCTCATCACAAGGCCATGGCATGAGAGGTTCCTGCAATGCAGCTGCGCCAGTTGCGACAGAAGCAGGAAGATTTCCATCAGGAGTGTTCTTGCTCGCAGCAGCTGTGCCAGATTCGGCTGAAGCAGGAAAATTTTCACCAGAAAAGCTCGAAGAACAATCCTGGCGCCACTCACACCCACTGAAAACATAACATTGGAAACGCCCATCCAAAGGAGGCAGAAGGTCCCAAAGCACTAGTGCAGACATCTCTTATGAATTCAACCATGTTTGATAACATCGCATTCAAAACAAAATAGGAACATGATTATGCTGTTGGCCTCCTTTGGATGGCCGTTTGTAACGTTCCGTTTTGCATGGGCCAGCCGGTCCTCGGACTTGAACACCTTCTTCGAACACTCCACCCAGACTGTGCGTCTGTCGATGGCACCCTTGTGGTTGGGCGTGAAATATTCCACTGGCCAGAACTACTTCAAAGCTTGCAGAAACGTACTTCCCAGTACTACTTTGTACTACAAAGCTTGCAGGAACGTACTTCCCAGTACTACTCTGTACTACAAAGCTTGCGGAAACGTACTCCCCAGTACTACTTTGTACTACAAATAGCTTGCAGGAACGTACTTTCCAGTACGACTTTGTACTACAAAGCTTGCAGAAATGCACTTCTTTGTACTACAACTCTTGCAGGAAATGGGAACACAGGTTCACCAAATACTGCGCCTGCCACGAAAAATGACAATCTGAAGCATCCTGGAATCAGCATGAGATGGCCAGTTCCAATGCGATTTACGATTTGTTAGGAAAGCATGCGCGGCCAAAATCGAAGCACTCCCCGCACGAAAACCAAAATCATAACGTTGGAATCCAACGTTACGATCCGTTTTTGGCGACAGTTTCACAAAAAAGTGGAAATCATAACGTTGGAACGCGGTTTGAAATAGAATATAATATTCTTTTTTTGGCCGCATCCAACGTTACGATTTCGACTTTTGTCCCACACCTGCCACGAAAAACAAGCATAACGTTGGAATCCAACGTTACGATTTCGGCGTTTGTCCCACGCCTGCCACGAAAACTCGGACCAGAGGCTCACCAAATACTGCGCCTGCCACGAAAAGAGCAATTAGGGGCTTACCAAGTACTGCGCCTGCCACGAAAACTGGGACCAGAGGTTCACCAACTATTGCGCCTGCCACGAAAAATGGAATTAGGGGTTTACCAAATACTGCGCCCACCACGAGAAGTGGGACCAGAGGTTCACCAAATACTGCGCCTGCCACGAGAAATGCATTTAAGGGCTTACCAAATACTGCGCCCACCACGAAAACTGGGACCAATTCGTGGCAAGCTGGAATCCAAGATTGATTGCAAAATTTCGAACATATGAATGAAACCGGGTGCCTTTGTCACACCTACGGCTGATTTTTGCACACATGCACACACCTGACCTCATTCCATATCTGCTTTGTGGCGGCCTTCAGCTGCTGCTTTAAAACCTGCCTTTCAGCACGCAAGCCGGGCAGCTGATCTGGCACAGCTGCGCGCACTGGCACAGCCGCGCCATCAGGTCTTCCGTCTGCACCATTGCCAGCTGCGCTTTCATCATTTGCTGTGTCAGACATGTTGACTGAACTGCGAAGCAGCAATATCTGTGAGTCTGAAAAAGGCTGCGTCGAAGCATGTGTCCACAAGTCTGATGCTGTCTTGGGACTGCAACATAAATGGGGCTGGTTTGAGAGCCCCAAAAACGGTCACACTTGAAGCTTCAATATGATGGACCCTTGCAGTATATATATTATATATATATTAGATATATATATATTAGATATATATATATATACATATATTAGATATATATATATATATTATATTATATATAATGTATAATAATATATATTATATATCATATATATATATATATTATATTATATATTATATATTATATATATATATTATATATATTATATATTATATATATTATATATTATATATATTATATATTATATATATAATATTATATATATATTATATTATATTATACTATATTATATTATATATATATATTATATTATATATATTATATATATTATATATATTATATATATTATATATATTATATATATTATATATATTATATATATATTATTATATATTATATTATATATTATATTATATATATATATATTATATATCATATATATATAATATTATATATATATATGTTATATTATATATATATTATATATATTATATTATATATATTATATATATATTATATTATATATTATATATATATATATTATTATATATATATATATATTATATTATATATATATATTATATATATATATTATATATTATATATATATTATATTATATATATATATTATATATATTATATATATATTATATATATATTATATATTATATATATACATTAGATACATATATATATATATTAGATATATATATATATCTAATATATATATATATTAGATTTATATATATATATTAGATTTATATATATATATATATATTTTTTACGAGTTGCTAGTAATTTTGTATATCCAGTTCATGGTAGTTCGATGACATGTTCCCCATATTTTCGAGATCTCTTCACAGTTTCGGCATCTTTTGTTAGGGATTGCTATAACCACTATTACCCTGTATAGTCGATTAAGAACCTAAATTGGTTCATAGCCACTATATATAGCTCTAAAAGTCGGTTAATATCCCAAAAATGCTGGGATTAACACTATAGTTATGTCGGTTGATTAGTAATCCAAAATGTGGTTCAGTGATAGCTATATAATGATAGCAAAGAATATATATGGCTTCTGGATTATAGCCGCTGGATAGTTTATATTCTTATAAAACTATCTTAATATGCCTAGTTTCCTTCTTATTATGACTATATTATAATGATAGCTATCATCAGATTATGAACTCACTTCACCACTTGTTAAAATCCACGTGTCTGTCTTTTGGGGGGTGACTGGTCATCATGACTATTGGACTATTGCTTGGGGACTATAGTCATCATAGTATGTTTGCAACTATCAAAACTACTGGATAGGTGCTAACTATTATAACTGTATATATTATAATTATTATAAATACAACTGTTATTCATTATTATGGTTGTAACTATATATATATAATCATATTGCTATTATAACTATTAATCATTATTGTATAATATATAATGATAGTTTTAGTTTCATAATATTATAATGATAATGATAATCAAAACTATTATACTATTGCTATTGTCATTATTATCATATTATAGTAGCCATTATAACCACTGGATAGGTGATAACTATTATGAGTCCAGCATAATGACAGACTATATCATTATTAGACCATACTGGAAAAAAACTGGATGGATTAGAACTTTAACTACACCTATAACATCCTATAACTACAACTCTAGTTACGAGTACAACTATCTTCATGAAAAGTGCTTTATATGACTATAAAATACTATAAACTCTAACTACAACTACACTTATTATGACTCGAAATGAGAGTTGTAGTTAGAATTAGTTACTATAGAAACTAAGACTCTGATTCTAACTATAATTATGGTGTTAAATCTAACAGGATTAAGACCAGGATTACTATAGAAATATTATGGCATCCAAAAAATATTAGTCAATGGGAAGGATGACATCCCATATATGAAATGGAAAATAAAAGCCATATTCCAAACCACCAACCAGGAAATATTATGGCATCGAAATTGAAACCCTGATAGGATCCCCATCGGCCGCGGCGCCCAGCTCCGCCTTGAGCTTCACCACCGCCTCGGCGCGGTCCGCGTCGCCGCCGCTCAGCTCCAGCGCCTGCTGCAGCTCCGGCAGCGGCGCCGCGGCACCTGAAAAATGCAGAAAACACATGGGGATCCTGGGGAAAATGGTAGAAAACTCCTGGTTTAATATGTGGTTAATATATGGTTAATATATGGCTATTATATGGTTAATATATGGTTGATATATGGCTATTATATGGTTAATGATGGTTTAATAGTAATCTGGTTGATGGTTGAGCCCTACCCCTCTGAAAAATATGAGTCAGTTGGGATGATGACATTCCCAATATATTGGAAAATAGAAAATGTCCCCCACCAACCAGACATGATGATTTCCATCAACAAAACATAAAATCGGGAACGATGCTAAGACTAGGAAAGTTGCTGAAAAATGGAAACTTGTAAAGCATGTGGGAAACATGGTGAAAACTAGGTGATGCCAGCCTTAATGGAACATGGTTAGAATTAGGAACAATTGTAACTATATATTCAAAATTGAAATGACATGGTGCAGAAAAATTATAAACGTTGAAAGAAATGGAGGTAAATTAGGCAAATATGTAAACAAAAATGAACGATTTTTTCTTAACGCGGGCTTAATCACCATGATCAACCAAACATTAGGGTCACAAGTGGGTTGATGAAAATTGCCGAAAGGATCCAAAAAGTGGAATCTAACCCACCAAAATGGGATCAACTGGGGAAATTGGTTTAAAAGGTTTGTATGATGTTTGTGGTTTAAGCGGGACATGAACTTCCCGGAGTTAGTGAACAATTGGATGAAATGGTATATGACCAAGGAAGAATGAAGCAATAACGGGGATACAAAAAGAATAGAGATCAAACATCGATTTTGGTGTGATATCTGAGGAGGTCTTCCGGGCACTGAGCAAGACTCTATTTCTATCAATTTCTTGATCCAAACCGGTTCACCACCGGTTCTCAGAGGCCACTTTTTCCACCATAAAGTGGTGTTGTGAGCGCTAGAAAACAACATGTTGGGGATATTCTTTGAATGTTATTTACTGTTTTTTGTGTTCACAACACCCTTTGTAAGTAAGATGAACCACTTTGAGTGTTTAAAACTTGTAACAATTTGTGCAAAGGGTTGTTGCACACATTGAGGAATAGTGGTCTGTGTGCAAAGTCATTTTACAAGTATTGTTTGGTTATTTATTGTTCCATCATTAATTTATAGAGAACATATTGCATGAATTGGTGCATGTTAAAAACGCACATGTTTTAAATGCTATATACTTATCTTTCAGACAATGCCACACTTTTTGCAAAGGGTTGTTGCATACATTTCGGAATGGTGTTCTTTGTGCAACGTGATTTTTTACAAGTGTTATTTGCATATTTATGGTTCCTTCATTACTATTTTTTATAGAGAACATATTGCATGAATTTAGAATGCACATGTTTTAAAAAACTATTGCAGATGCTGAGGGAAACTCCTGTATAGAGATGTAGAGTCTATACATTCTTAAAGCAATGCTTGCACTCTTTGCAAAGGTCTTTTGCACTTGTTTGTTTTGTTGCCTTTATCTATATATATATATATTATTCATGTTCGTTTTGGTTAAATCTATATATGTATCAGTGTAAGACCTGGGAGAGCTATTGGGAATGCACAGTGGTTGCTTTTGTTGCAGAAGCAACAATTTTTGGTTTGGAAAGAAGAGGGTTTAGTATCTTTTGCAAAAATTGAATTTCAAAAATGCAAAATTTTGGCGCTCGCAACATCCCCCTCCCTTGTTTAATATCAGGGGTAGGGGATTCGTGACCTGTCGTGACTATCACCTTGGGTGCCAAAGACCTGCTGAGGGGTACGGATAGGGTGATTTTTATGGATATAAACTTGGGATTCGAACCCCTATAACTTGTAGTTATATGATGTTATATGTAGTTATCATATATACACCCAAAAAGCTGGAACTGCATCCCCAAGTACCCTGCCGTAGCAGCAAAGTGTTAGTATGTAGATGCAATATGCTTCAATTTCATGTGGAAAGCAAATGCAAGTGCTCTTGCACACCCAGACAATCTATAGATCAAAAAGTCCCCTTTTACGGACAGAACAGACTCCGTTCGTCGCCATTTCCTGATTGTTTTTTTCCTCCTTGCAATTTTAAATGCAATGCAAGAATGTCAGATCCTTCGAACAATTTCATGCCTAAGACTTTTGATGTCTGTATATATACATATATATATACTGTACATCGAACGGTCAAAATGGTTAAAACACACGTCTCGCCACTTGGCGCTTCATCCCTGCATCTCATCCATGGCACCCAAATGCAATTTCAATGCCAGCAAGGCAGCTGCAGCCCGGGGCTCCCAGTCGCATAAACTCAGGGCTTCTAAGGTCGACGAGCTTTGGGCATCCACCTCTTTCGCTAGAGTGATCCGTTGCTTCAAGACACGGTCGATCGCCTCAAGTTTCAAGCCATGTCCATGGGAAAATCAGTTTGGGAAGGTTTGGTACAATTTGAACCACCCATCATTCACCACGAACCAAAGGGGCTGCCTATCTTTTATCAACAGGACATCAATGTTTCGAACAGGAAAAGATCGGGCTAAAAGCTGAGCCTCGCCGTTTCGTGGTGTTGCTAAGCGCATAGCTTTAGCTACCCGGGGGCGCGCCGGTGCCGCCGACCTTTTTGGAAATCCTTCAGGGTGCTGGGGTTTTCACATTTTTGGGGAAGAAAGATGGTAAAAGGAGGTCCTTGTTGGGCGTTTTTTGGTTGATGTTTCATGTTTTTTGGGTGCTGTCCACGCGTAAAAATCGTGTAATTTACAATGTGTTTGTGCCTTTGGCATCCAAAAAAAGCTTGTGACAACATGCTGGAAACTGCGTAAATACCAGCGTTTTTGCTAGGCCCGGGCCACAAAACACTGTAAATACCGTGGTTGTTGCTAGCAGAGGCTCAAAACCTCGTAAATACCGTGGTTTTGCGCTCACACGGAGCCAAAAACATCGGTATTTACGGTGTTTTTTTGTTCCGAGAACGTGAAAAATCGCGAAAACACCGCCTATTTGACGCTTTTTGGGGGTTTGCAAAAACCGTCGATTTGACGATTTTGGGGTTTGCAAAAAAGTACCAACTACAAAGATAACAACGACAACGACAACAGGACCAAGCAGCAACAGCTATATAACAACAACAACGACGACGACGACGCCGCCGACGACGACGAAGACGACGACAACAACGACAACGGCAAGATGCAGCTCGCAGCATGTCATGTCCGCAAGTTCAGATGAAATCCCCCTCTCTCTTTCCCTCCCCCCGACCCCTACAGGCATCGCCGGTGTGCGAAGCTCTACAATATCCTGCATATAAATAAGCATGTATCATCATGTATCAGTATTTGTTGGGGTTCAACTACTTTCCCACCACCATTTGAAGTGGTGCTAAATGTGGGAAACATGGCGAGATCAGAACCTTTACATCTGCGGTTGAGTCACTGGCTGAGCACGAGAAAGATCCCATCCCGATGCTTCCTAAGCACGCTCGTTGGCTGGTGAAATCCACATCTTTCATGCTTAATGTTTGATGGTTACTGGAAATCCCAACTTGTTGATGGTTCGATCACCATATTTTTCTTGTTTAAACATGTTTAAACCCATATCTTTGCTATATACCCTCTGGTAAACTAACATAGCTATGGAAAATCACCATTTTTAATGGGAAAATCCACTATTAATGGCCATTTTCCATATAGCTATGTAACAAATTACCAGAGGGTAGTTAAATCCACATTGTTCATCATTGAGTCCAGCATATCGCTGGCCAAAATCTCTATTCGTTGCTCGTAAAATCACAATGTTTGCTGGCAAAACCCCTTGTTGTTGCTGCTGAATCCCAAATTTTGACTCTATAGATCCATGTCCTTGATTAACGAATCCCAACTTTTCCATAATCAAATCCGGATTTCTTCATGGTTATCCAGATCCAGATCCAGCTTCACACCAGAAGCAGCCCAGCATCCAACAAGCCCTGCATCTCCACCTCCGACGGACGCGCAAACTTCACCAGAAGCTGACCTGAAGTCCAGGAAAAGGCCAACTGGTTGGTGGTTGTTTCAACCCCTCTGAAAAATATGAAAGTCAGTTGGGATGATGACATTCCCAATATATTATGGAAAATATTTCAAAAATGTTCCAAACCACCAATCAGCCAATTGATATTCAGGAAACCCCAGGAAGACTCTGATGACTTTAAGTGGATCATCTTAAAACTGAGTGGAGAAATTCCTGCCCTTTTCGAAAATTGTCAACCACAAAGCGATGCAAAACGCATTTCTCATTGAGAACTCACTATGATGATTTTTCAGTGATGATTTTCAATGATGTTCACATTTCGATTTTTCAAACTCCGGGACATCATTGAAAATCACGGAACGTCACTATGATACTATGCCGAAAAGATATATATGTTGAACATCGTATATATATATATATATAAATCGAAGGAGTGGGCAATCATTTTATCCTGCTCTTTCTTTGATCTTTTCGAGGAAGCCTTTGAAAATAGCCAAAACATCCCAAAGCTGGAAAGAGGGCAAGGTCAACCCCTGCAGTCCCCTGGGCAAAATTCCTGGTGTGTGGCTGAGAATAATCGTCAACTAAGATTAAACCACTTATCATAGCCCTATGCAATTTTCAATCAACCATCATTTATATTGATCTATTCTTTATAGATTAGATTGTTATGGTCCTTTTCTTGCAGGTTGAACACCCATGTTTGATATTTTTGTTGGCCAACATCCTCATGCTTAGTGGCTGTAGCTTCTAACCATCAACATCCATCAACCAAACCTTCTCCAGGGATACCTAATATTAAATCTAATTAGATCTAATTAGGCGTCATTTTGTCTTCACCAGATCCTATTTTGTTTTTCTAAGTTTCATCACTGCTGTGTCAAATCCTGAAATCCACCTGGTCGGAGCGGAGCTATTGAAGCTCCCATGCACCCGAGGGACGCAGGGTCAACAAAGGAAGTGTCTCCAGGAGTTGGTAAACGGCGCCCGACACCAACCAGCCACTCTCCTGGAACAGAGTGGAGAACGATAGATGCGGCAAAAAAAATATAGAAAAGACCGGAAAACTTGTAAAATGATCTAAAAATATCTAAAATCTAAAATGTGATTAAATGTCAATGCTCCAATTTTGAATTACAGAGTTCAAAGAATACCAAGCAAGGTGGCTGTTGAAGGTTCTGGCAATCTTCAAATAGAATACTAGATCAATTTCCTCGCAATAGTAGGAAAGTTTCATGGCCAGTGAATTCTTGGCTGGGCAGGGTGAACTTTAATATCTTGAATCAAGGGCATAAAGCCGGAACTTCGCAAAGGGAAATGACACAGTAAGACAGTCGAAAAACCATCCTCTCAGCCATGAGTTGGAAGCTCTGTCAGAAACTGGCTATGTCAGAAATCTAATTCCCTCTCTTTGTAGCCTTTTTGTATCCGTAATGTGCAAACGCCAATATCTGCTGGAATCTAGACTTTTTATATCTTAAGTTATCACTTTCACATAATGCTTTGGAAAGCGAACAGAAAATCCAGCATCCCCCGAAGATTTCACCCATATCAACACTGGGTTGAGACCTCTGCTGCCCTGGCCCAGCCCTTAAAAAAGGGGTCCTGCAAGATGCTTGTACACCGGTTGCCGGAGATTTTGTGCTTTCGACTTTCCAGCGTTTTGCAAACCTGCCGAACTGCACCCTTTCCTGCGTAGTCTCAGTGTCACTTTTTTGTCGAGAGACCCACTGTGGTATCTATCGGACAACTTTGGTTAGGAAGAAAGACGAACAACCGTGAATAAATATCAGAGGAACGAAATAAAGAGTCTGACTTTCCATGTCCAGTTTCTCCAAACCACAGGATACCATCGAACAAGCCATGATTGGAACAACGGCTTGCTGGCAGTGTAGATGTCCCACAGCTCACTTTCCCGAAGCAAGGCATTGCGGTGCTCTGCTGACAGTGGAGGCAACTGGGAATCCAGCTTCACCCACATACCTGGCAAATTTTATGGCCACTCAAGTGCTGGCCACTAAACAACATTGGGAAAGTGTATTAAAACAGCTGGAATCCTTGGGGTAGCCTATTTTCAGACAAATCCACCTGGCATCCGCGGCTGTCTGCACAGGGCATAGTAGTGCATGTGCCCTGGCTGTCGGTCATACACTAAAAAGCCCAGTAAATATGCTCCATCACCGAAGTTTTGCGAAGCTTCCGCAAATTCGAAACATCGGCTCTTGCGGTAGTCTGGAACAGGTTCCACTTCCACAATCTCCAGATCTTTCACCGACGCAGCGATCTTCAATGCTTCCACGTCAAAGAAGCCACTGGGGACCTCTGCCAGGGAGGGTCGTTGGGCAAAGTGGCCCCCCTGGGTCAGTTGTGCGTGTTGGGCCTCAGCTTGCTGTAAATCCTCCACCGAAAACATGTGCTGTTGGCAGAGGTTGTTGAGGGCATTGAGACCACAGGTATCAGAGCCAGGTGCTTGACATTCAAAGAAAATGTTCATGTCACGCAGAACCTGACAAGGGGACGCATGGATACCCATGGCCAAAGACATGCGTGGAATGATCATGAAAATGCCATGAAAAGGGGGTGGAACACACAACTGCCTTGTGGATATGGCCTTTGAGTTTGGAGATGTGCGTGACTTGAAGATGAATTCCAGGTGTCGGCGGACTGAATCTTTCAGTCGTGACATATATGATGCAAGTTCTGGACAAGTTCAACAGCATTACTAAAACTGGTTTCCTAGCAAGGAGCAACAAGGAACATCTCTTAGCCACTATCTCTGAGCAATCAAAATTATTCCAGGTTTCTTGCGGCATCCTAGATTCTTAGATGATTCACGCTTAAGCAAACGATCTTAGTATGTCCAACAATTGAGGAGCCTCATTGAGATGGTCTGTTACATCCCCATTTCCGAGGTGATATCCCCTACTGCCATCCTTTTTTTCGCCATCCTTTTTTTCGCCATGACTCACAACTAGCCACTTAGGTCATCTCCCCAGCCTGAGGGCTCAAGGGGGTGCCAAACCTCACGGATGCAGACTCCATGGATTCCCTCAAGGCTTGCTGCATCTCTGCATCGCTCCACGCCCCATCCGCCATGATACGGATCAGGAGCGCGCAGCATGGCGCGCAGCAACTCGCAGTCAAGGATTCTGTGTAGAAAGTCTTGGGGTGTGAAGTGGCTCAAAGCTGAGAATAGCTCCTGTGTCCATTTAAGTTACTTGGATTCAACATACCCAAGGGTTGAATGTTGAAGGTGCCTTTGAAGTCAATCATTGTCAAGGCTCCAACTTGTCGAAAATGAAAAAAAAACAAGTCAAGGCCATCCTTCCCTCGAACCTGTTCTGACATCTTCTGACTAATATGAGTGGGCTGGGATATGACTTCAGCTGACACCTGTCTTGAAAAAACTGCTCAACAGTCATATTGCAAGGATATTTGGATTCAACTCCATGCGCTATCTCCTTCTTGCGAACCGTCTCTGATTAGAAGCCGATAGCTACCACCTGACTCCTGACAATAGACTGTACCAGGGTTCTATGCATGTGAGCCAGAAAAGACAAGCTTCATACCTGTCTGACAGAATGAAGGAGTTTATGCAGAAGAACTCAACTGTCGCCAAAGCCTATTGGACAAGAAAAATCGAAGCCATTGAATGATGAAGAATCCCTTGAAAGCGAGGAAATCTGGACTCTTCGTAGCAGCTTGGAGGAAATCCCTGGTGGTCCGAGCCAACTGCCCCCCCAGTGTCTTTGCACGCAAATAGCCAAGGAAAAGCGCAATGTCCTGTCCCAGCCGGTCTGTGGTCAAACAAAATGGGCTAGGGGCGAATCAAAGTCGTGGATACAAACACATAAATAATACAAGTACAAAGAAATTTGACCAGCATGGGGTGAAAGTCTGCAACAACCTGATCTGTGGGGGTAAAAAAAAGGTGTTGATGGACTCGTCATTTTGGGGATCTAAACATATCTATATATATATAAACCCTTCTAGAATCCAAATGTAGGTTCCCAAGTCTCGATCAATCAGTCAAAAATGATCAAAAATGCTTTCCGGAGATGTGTGCGTCATATCTTCATTGGGGGATCCCGAAACTGTTGAATCCCACGAAAAAACCGAACCTCAGCCTCTGCGTTGGTGACATCCATGCCAGGTGGCAGCTCCTGAAAAATCTCCGTTCCCAGCGTCCCCAGCGTCCCCAGCGTTCCCATTTGTTGTTGGACACAGAAATTCATGGCACCAATGCCTTATGGAATCCTTATGGGCTTTACGGCTTTACGTTATTTGTGTTTACCCTCTGGTAAACTAACGTAACTATGGAAAATCACCATGTTTAATGGGAAAACTCACTATAAATGGCCATTTTCAATAGCTATGTTAAATTACCAGAGGGTATATGCCTGGATGGGAAAAAAAACCACCTGAAGCCCGGATGGTGCTCCACTCGACCACGACTCCCCGAAGTTCAGGTCCTTCCGAAGAGACTCCAGCAGCGAATGGAGGTGTTCATAACGCACCTGCGCATCCTGAACAGAACGCAAAATCAGTGTTACAGAGTCACTGAAAAGAAATGCTACTATTTGGTGAGTTAGTATGTAGTAGTTTGGAAAAGTCTAACAGGCCCAAACATCAGACCTAGAGATCCTGATCAAGGAGGCCAGTGCCTGCTGTGACATTCATTGATAGCTACCATTCAGCTTCATCCCGCGATTTGTTGGACAACGATAGCACCTCTGCCAAGAGGGATTCTTCAGTCTCAGTCGGCACCTGCGGCTGTCGGCGAGGGGGCACACAACTCCGCCATCAACGAATCAACAAGGACAGAAATCTGCCGTTGCCAGCAAGTTCGCTCTTGAGCCCTGCTTGCTCCGTATATTTGTATACTTGATGTCATTTTGAGTGATGAATACCCTGCTGAAAACTGCAATTGATCCCCAGAAAGTCGAGTTGGAAGATGATACGTCTGCTGGAAATGATCGTATCAGGAAGGCATATCTCCAACAAAACGTGCTCTGAATTCCCCGGAAAACCACAAATTTCATGGCTGTAAGTTTTACCCCCCAGTAAATCGTGTAGAATAGTTTAGACATGTTTAGAATAGAATATCCTCGATGTGTATGATCATTTTCATGGGGAAACTCATAGATTTACATTTACATATGCGAATCCACAGGACGGCCTCCTGAGACACACCTTCTTCGATAACTGCCAGCAGCCGCTTCCTTCCCAAGGATTCTCCAAACAACTCCCAGTTTTTGATGTTATTTTGGAAGGAATGTCCAACATCAGACCGAAAAACCATGGATAGAAGTCCAACGATTTTTCGGACAATAAAACAGTGGAAGTGGAAGTGACACAACGGGAAGTTTCCGCGAAACATGGGGGGAAGCTCTACCAAGACTCTACCATGCTCCCGGTGTCCTCTCCAAAGGTTTGAGCTCAAGAACGTCCGCAAGCTCCTGTGGATTCGTTCAAGGGCTGGCAATGGATCCCCCCAGGGTTTGTCCAAAGATGAGGTGAACAACGTGTTAAAACCAACCATACTGTAGTGGGTACCCTCTGGTAATTTGTTACATAGCTATTGAAAATGGCCATAGAAATAGTGGATTTTCCCATTAAAAAATGGTGATTTTCCATAGCTATGTTAAATTACCAGTGGGTATAACATGGTATAACTACAAGGACAACGGTGCATAGACGGCCGTGGTGCTTTGTGAGTTTCAATGTAAATCGGCCCTGCTACACAAACAGTGTTTGAAGTATACCGTTACAGTGGTTGTCAATGGTTGTCACATACATCCATTTTTTTGGCTTTGACAGTGGTTATTACAGGCTAAAGTTGCAAAACATGTAGTTTTACCACAACGAGGTGTTAATTTTCCGTGTTTTTGTATTTGACGCAACTCCTTCGGTTCCGCATGATTTTTTCTTCATGGCGTTAGTCACGGCAGTTCTTCGAGCTTTGCTAAAAATATCTTTGGTGCTGTTGTTCCGAGACTTCGTCTCCAACCCCACATCTATACATATTCAGGAACACTGGGGTGCATCTTACTGTGCCTTTTGATGTTAAGTACAAAAGAACATAATATAGCGTAGCAAATATGTTAAGTATGCCAAGTACAAGAGAAAATCGTGTAGCGTAGCATATATCCTTCTGCGGGAATTAAAGCAACGGATGAGCAATAGCAAAACTGTTCAGGAGAACTTACACCAGGGCAGCATCCGTGTGAGGACGCAAAGCACATTACGTTATTAGCCCACCACCCCACCCCAAAAATGTGCAAAAAACTACAAAAACACACCGCCGTCTACGCACCGCAAGCCTTACTACAACAAGGTGATGTGGGTTGTTTCTCCAGAATGGGGGATGGGCCGCCAATTGATGGAGCACATGATAATCAGACCCATTTTTGTTCAAAACACCCCTGGCAGCATGAATTGAATATGGATAGGGATCCCGTGTGGGGTTTGATTATGATTGACGGAGATGTTTTGCACTTGTGCCACCTATGAAGAAGTCAACTGTCATTTGGGCATGTACTGACCTGTTTTCAGAGGCAGTAGGTTCGATGATTGTCCATTTGCAAAAAACCCAAGGATCCTAAAATGGAGGTACTGTATGGTACTGTACCATGTAAGCCCATATTTTCTGGGGATATTTCCTGGAATGGCCATTGATATGGTCGCCTTGGCGGGTTTTTCTTCGAAACCAACACCCAGCTCGGCCAAGGTCGGAACCTCGGCATGCTTCGCGACCAAGGCTTCGATGTCGTTCGTTTTATCATCCCATGTGGCCTGGCTTTTTTTTCATGGCCGTTTTCTCCATCTTTTCAGAAGTACTGAGCTGACATGGTCATCCAAGTGAGAGATACTCTCTTTTTTCTGAAGACTTCCATTAAATGGTGCAATATTCGCACGCCATCTCTAGACCTTCATGCACCAAATTCTGATCCCATTGGCTATGCCAACCTCCTTTGATCAGGTCACCTGACCATTTTGTTGCTGCAGGAAAGCAACAATTCTGGTCTTTGGGCAAAAAAACATGGACATCTACGGCAGGAGTCAAGCCATTTTTGTACCCACAAATGGCTTGGCGTAGGCTGCTACTGCCTCCACCCATCTTCTCAGCAGGGCTACCCTCCTTCTCCTTTCCTTGGAGTTCAGTCCCCTTGAGAGACTCTAGTGCTGGAATGGCTGACAGAAAAAAAATGGGATTGTCTATAAACAGGTTATCCCGAAATCCATTGGTTTGTCAGTATTTTCCCTATTAAACTTGCTATTTGGAAGCATACGCCCATTTTCATCCATTTTCAGACACCCCCAAATCACTCTGAAAGTGAAAGTACTGAATGTCTTGCTGGCTGTAATGTTTCTTCAACTGGGATGTTCTTATCCTCCAACGGTAGAAGATAAGATACTTCATAAACCTAGTATATCCTAGTATCATGTTGCATTCATTGGTTGAATCGCAGCAACTCTAACACCACCATCTTTGTCTTAAAGTCTCAAAATCCGGAAGACCCAAACCACAACTCCAGCTGCACCAGTCCTTCACGTCATCTTGACGAATGCGAGCTTGCCTGCAGGATGGGTCTGTTTGAAGAGAATGTGGAGAAAATCTGAGATGATCTGGAAGCTGACATGCACTGGGAATGCATCTCGGGGTTGCAGAAGTTCTTTTCATCTACCAGAAATCTGATCTGCTATTTCCATCTGAGCCATCCAGACACTGCCCAATGTGGGGAAATCCCTTCGGCAGCAGCTGAAAAATGAGCCATGAGAAACGATGAGCACTCCCGCAGCAGCTCTTCAACAAATTGCCTGTGAACTTGACTTGGTGTTGAGCGTACAAAATTTCAAGTATGCCTATCAAATCCAGCAAAATGCTGGGAAAGAAATCCCAAGCCAAGATTTATTGCTAATTAGTTGTTGTCGCCTCTAATTCAATAAATCATCAAGAAAGAACACGGTGATGTGCTTGTCACCAGCACCCAAAAGTCGACCATGAGAAAAAACTCAAGATCTGGCGGTGCTGAAAATTAACAGCCTTACACTGGCTGTCAAAACACATCCATGTCGTTTAGTAAACAGAGAGGTTTTGCTAAGCGTCTTTGGGATGTCCCTAGCTGCCAACCTCCCCTATCCCAGTCAACCGCGCTTTGTGAGGTTCACCACATGCTCAGCCAAGGGTCTAGAGGCCTAGGGAGGGTCATGGATCGCGCAAACTGCTGAATATCTTGAGTTTCAATGAAATTTGTGATATCAAATAGAGAGAATGGGGGCTGCGCTGCCATTTCAAAGGGGATTCCATTGTTCAATCTATAATTATACTTGGACTTTCTACAAACATTAACACTGCACAAAGTGCTTGTGAAGTCAGCCGTTCTCCTGGAAAGACTGAATTCAGCATGTCCATGCAGCATATCATAAGGTCATAGAGGAAACAAGGCGTTTCGGGGACCATAAACACCGCAGTGCAGTGCATTTCCAGCAGTACCGCTGTGCCTCCCATTAGATCGCCATGGGTTAAACATCGGTTCAATCCATTAGATCGCCATTCAATTCCCACTCAATCGCAATAAAATTCATCATGAGTAGTTATATAATGTTAAAAAAAACAGATCCAATCTTAATTTTCATAGTTTTGCTGGTTTTCCATCCATTAGATCATTAAAGTTCCATGCTGTTTCAGCCCACCACCGCTGCCAAGAAACCGCTGCTCGAGCCGCGGCTTCTTCAGCCAACAAGAGCAGAATCGCTTCGTCCTGGGCCACGAAGCGGCGTCTCTTCAGGCATGGGCGAAAAGGCCGTTTTTTTGTAACGGGGAAAATTATTTATTGGGAATGTAATGGTGTATACTGTGTATGTATGTATGTATGTATGTATGTATGTCTGTGTGTGTCTGTATGTATGTATGTATGTATGTATATATAGTATATATAGTATATATACTATATAGTATATATACTATATATACTATATATACTATATATACTATATATACTATATATACTATATATACTATATATACTATATATATACTATATATACTATATATATACTATATATACTATATATACTATATATACTATATATACTATATACACTATATACTATATATACTATATATACTATATATACTATATATACTATATATACTATATATACTATATATACTATATATACTATATATACTATATATACACTATATATATACTATATATACTATATATACTATATATACTATATATACTATATATACTATATATACTATATATACTATATATACTATATATACTATATATATACTATATATACTATATATACTATATATACTATATATACTATATATACTATATATACTATATATACTATATATACTATATATACTATATATACTATATATATACTATATATACTATATATATGCTATATATACTATATATATACTATATATACTATATATACTATATATACTATATATACTATATATACTATATATACACTATATATATACACTTTATATAGTATATGTATAGAGTATATAAATAGTGTATATATATAGTGTATATATATAGTATATACATAGTATATACATAGTATATATATAGTATATATAGAGTATATATATAGTATATATATAGCATATAAATATAGTATATATATAGTATATATATTATATTATATATATTATATATATACTCTATATATAGTATATATATATATAGTATATATATATAGTATATATATAGTATATACATAGTATATATATAGTATATATATAGTATATATATAGTATATATATAAATAGTATATATTTGGTGTATATATATTATATTATGTATATTGTATATATATATATTGTATATATATATTGTATATATATATTGTATATATATATATATTGTATATATATATATTGTATATATATATATTATATATATATATATTGTATATATATATATTGTATATATATATATTGTATATATATATATATATTGTATATATATATCGTGTATATATATATGGTGTATATATATATACAGTTTATGAACGTCATATTTCTACAAGATATCATAAAATATGTGTGAGCCTATAACCATCAATATGACCAATATTGGTTGTATGTGAAACTGGGGTCCTATCAAAACAGCTATTTTATATAATGGGGATGATGATTATTAACCATGCTCTCCCTCCAAAAAGTTGGAAAACCAAGGAGTCGTCACTGTAACGTCCATGCAAATCCTGGTTCCCCAGCACTAGAACGGTGGTATCAGGGTTCCCCAAACTGCTAGAAGCCAGCTTTCCTCGCGTTCCGGAAATTCAGTCCTCGGGTGTCATCACATCACCCACAGACTGCTGCATCAATGCACGCAAGGGAGCGTTGTCCAGCTGGCAACAAGGCTCCACATTGGATGCATCAAAGACGACCAAGAGTTGGATACCCTCTGATAATCCAACATGGTTGCCTGGAAAATCCATGAAAATCCTCTATAAATGGAGGTTTTAATGGTGGATTTTTCACTGCCATCGAGCTGATGACCGGAAGGTAGAGCACTTTGCAAGTGGTGCGGACCTTCTTTCGTTCGCCGGAAATAGAGTCTGTGATACTCTGAAGCCAGGTCCCACCTCTTTATATTCGGGTTTGTCCAAACATAGTGCATTCCAGTTCCCAGTTTTTATGGAATGCGTGTTTATCGGGAAAAAGACTTTCCGAACCATGAGATGATTTTGGTAGGTAAGCCTATGTGCAAACAAAGCCATATGGGTCTGTCTGAAAATGTACTGTACCCCCAAGTTCACTAGTGAATCATCATGGTTTGCATTAAAACAGTTAGTTTGATGGCTGTACCCTATTTTCAGACACACCCAAAATGACAATTGTTGGTTTCATATCCCACTATATCCCCCAACATTCCATGTAATTCCCTATCATTTCCTATAAAATCACATACATCCCATCAATACAACCTCCATAAATGCCTATAGTCCTATAGTACATCCCTTAATCCATCTCCACATCAACTCACCAATGGCCATGGAAATTCAGCGCCTTCACGTCCATATCCTCATTGTCCATGACCTCCAGGCGACGGACCAATGGCGACCACTGAACAGTGGGACCATTGGTCCGAAAAAAAATACCATGCGTGGTGATAATATGTCTGTATATATATATATATATATACATATATATATATATTATGTGTACGTATACGGAAGGTGAAGTATGCTATATAATAGTATATGTATATGTATATATGTATATACATATATATATTTAAATGATATGTTTCATGGGAAACATAATGGTTTCATGGAACCCTGGGGGGTAAGGGGGGGTAAGTAGCTTAACCATGAATGAAACAAGAGATCCTTATCCAAGGTTTGTTCAGGGTTGGTTGAAAACTGGTAAGGGCTCATTAAGGGCTTATCCAGGGCTTAAAGGATAAGCCTTGGATAAGCCTGTTTCCCAACCTAATTTGCCTACCCCCCCCCCAAACAAAAAAAGAACAACCCCCAACGTCCCTAACCACCCTCCGATCCTCACCCAAACCTCTTCCCCTCCGCAGACTCTCCCATACCTTGGTCCTAGGCTCCTTGGCTGAAGACTTAACCAGGCCTTGTTCAGAGCTTAACGGATAAGCATCTATTGAGCGTCTAATAAGCGCTTATTAAGATTTTATTGTGCTTCAAATAAGGGCCTTACACATAAGCCCCTAATAAACCTTTATATGATAAGCTACTTACACCCCCCCCTTCCCCCCCCCACGGGTCCATGATGGTTCTTAGCCTCTATAAATGGTGATATAATGGGATATACATAATGGAATAGTAAAGAGATTAAACGGTATAGGGTGATTAGTGCAATATCAGTTTTACCCTCTGCCCTCTAGCAATCAAACATGGCTGACAGGAAAATTCCCAAACTAAATGGTTAATTTTCAAGCGAGCAATGTTTGACTACCGGAATTCATATATATATATACAGTACCATAGTACATATATATATATCATATATATCATATATACATATATACATAAACAGTGACATAATGGAATATTCATGGGTTATTGATGGAATATTGGTTAATACAGTACATGTTGATACCATGTTGATATCCATGGCCCGCAAACATGGCTCGCTGGGACACAGTGGCATCCTCCAGTTGCCACTAACATGGCTAGCGAAAATCCACCATGAAAGTACTGTAGATATCTGTAGATCATTGTCAAATGGGAAACCCACGGATTCCCATAGATTTTTGTAGGTTTACTCAAGGCATATGCCAGGATAAACCATCAATTCTTGGTTGAAAATTCGAAAAAAAATTGCCATACCATGGCCTGCCATTGGCTTGCATCAAGGGATCCCACAACTGTGGCGCTGTGGCCTGACTTTCCTTTTCAGCATTCATTAGAAAGGCCTTGAGCTTCAAGGACCTGGCCCAGTCTGGTTCACCGCTGGGATGATCTTGGATGCTTATTGATACCCTCTGGTAATTTAACATAACTATGGAAAATCACCATGTTTCATGGGAAAATTCACTATAAATGGTGATGTTCAATAGCTATTTTGACATAACCAGAGGGTACTTATTGCCAACTTCTTGCTTCTCATTTTGCCAAATCTGGTGAGCTCAAGCTGTGACACACGTGTCAAAACGAAAAGCGAACTTCCCTATTTCCCCACCTGCCAGGTGAGGGTTGTTAGATTTTATGTCAGTTGCCTCCTCCTCCTGCTCCTCCTCCTCCTCTCCTCCTCCTCCTCGTCCTCCTTGTCATCCTTGTCGTCCTTGTCGTCCTCGTCGTCCTCGTCGTCCTCGTCGTCCCTCGTCGTCCTCGTCCAACTGCGACCCGGCGATCCACAGTGTTGTTCTGCCGGACCTCAACCACGACCATCCACGCCCAGTGTTCCCTGCCGGACCTCAACCACGACCATCCACGCCCAGTGTTCCCTGCCGGACCTCATGTAGGAAGATAAAATGTCAGATAGAGTGCCAGAAGATTTGCCAGGTAGAATGGCAGAAAATATGCCAGAAGATATGCCAGATAGATATGCCAGAAGATATTCCAGAAGATATGCCAGATAGAATGCCAGATAGAATGCCAGATAGAATGCCAGAAGATATGTCAGAATATATGCCAGAAGATATGCCAGATAGAATGCCATAAGATATGTCAGATAGAATGCCAGAAGATATGCCAGATAGAATGCCAGAAGATTTGCCAGATAGAATGCCAGAAGATATGCCAGAAGATATGCCAGATAGAATGCCAAATAGAATGTCAGAAGATATTTCAGATAGAATGCCAAATAGAATGTCAGAAGATATGTCAGATAGAATGCCAGAAGATATGCCAGAAGATATGCCAGATAGAATGCCAAATAGAATGTCAGAAGATATGTCAGATAGAATGCCAAATAGAATGTCAGAAGATATGTCAGATAGAATGCCAGAAGATATGGCAGAAGATATGCCAGAAGATATGCCAGATAGAATGCCAAATAGAATGTCAGAAGATATGTCAGATAGAATGCCAGAAGATATGCCAGATAGAATGCCAAACAGAATGTCAGAAGATATGTCAGATAGAATGCCAGAAGATGTGCCAGTAAGAACATGTATAAATGTCATGGTGGGGATCACACGAAGTAAAGTAATTTTGCAGTGTTTTTTTGCGGATCTTTGGGGATGTGGCTATGGATCAATACCTATACATACCATTTTTAGGGGGATGAACATCCATTTACCAGCTATTTTGATGTTCACCAGGAGTACAAGGTTTTGACACACTGCCATGTGTCCTCATCCCTGATACCGAAATACCATGAAATACCCGTTTAAAAACGCTGTTCATCTTTCATATGTTTGGCGGATTTCACTAGAAATCAGTTTGTCAGTATGCAAGCCGAAACTCACTCGTCAACTAAAAAGTTTGGCAAAAAACATATGGCAACATGTAGGTTGGTCTGAAAATGGGGTGCCCCCAGCTCCACTGGTCAATCATCATTTTCCCTTATTCTGGTGGGTATACCACATTTTCAGACACAGAAAAATATGGCAACTCAATATATCACTCACCACTCAGCCGCCCACTCCAGCATGTCCAGGTAGCGATTCTGGATGGAATTGGCCGTGATGCCTCGCGCCACAGACCTTGGGGCTTTGTTGGTGGTTGAAGCTGGGCACCAATTGACCCACAAATTGGACAAAATTTCGGGGTGGTCTTGTTCTGATGTCAACCATTGAATTTATATGAAATTATGATTTTCAGTCATAGCAGATAGCATGTCATAGCCCGAATCAAAAACACGTGGCAAACCTCCGTACGCCGCCATGAAGAAGATATGAATCCTGTTTGAAAGTGTCCATGGGTTCAGCATTTTAGGGGGCAATCTGTGAAGCCGCTGAGCAAACGTCAGGGACCCATATGATTTTCGCTACTTCGATCGAGGTATGAAGGACGTTTGGAAGATACACTTAATCCTGGATTTGCTTAGGGGGGCGTAAAAAATAAGACACAATCTCCCAATGGTTTCCAAAAAAATGAATTGGCCAATGGTAAAATAGAACATATTCTTCGGCAATCCAGGTGAGCAATGCTCAAAACCATCTGAAACCTCCGTTCTACTGGTTGGTTAAGAATGGGATTCCCACAGGTTATAATCTCCAATATATTGTGAAATCCCCTATATCATTCCAACCAACAGGGGTTTAGCAGCCACTGCTCAAGTAATCTGCAGATGGGGGAGGCTTTTTGGGGCCAAATTGCAACTGTGGGATCCCAATGCCAGAAATCTCTAAAATGTGGGGATAATATTTATAACATGTTTTAACATGTCACAAGCCCTTGAGAAATCCCTGGTATTTGGGGATGGTTTAGTAGCTTAGTGTTGGCCAGTCCCCCACGCTCAAAATTTAAGGAGCTAACTTACCGGGTACCCCAGGTCCAGGCCACTCTTGGATGTCAATGGCCCATGTGGCCTGACCCTCCTGACGTCAACACGTAAATTGGTTAAGTTGGGGAGTTCGAGCAGAACAAAACCCAGGAAATTCACGGTCATTCCCTAAATCACGGCTCCTGGATCAATTCCTATCATCCTATCTGATATGATCTCTTCCTGGTAAAGCTACACTTTACCTCCCACTGGACCGAAGATCTTCACCAACTCTCTTCGATGATCCCGGGAAGCTTCAAGAAAACCAATGTCGCCTTGTTGATGGCATCGTCCAAAAACACCACATGTCCATCTGTCACCGCCTGGCCATTGGATGAATAATATGTAACTGATCAGCCAGTGGATCCCAGGTGCATTCCATTTTCTGGACAAATCCATTTTTACCAAATGGACTGTACATGTTCAGTCGACACAAAGCAACATGGATATTGATCGAATATTGATCCATGTCCTGTTTCAGCCACATGCCTTGCTCACTTGTCAGGAGCTGTGCACTGTGAATGTTTTAATTGATGGGTTACCGAAAGACAAATTCAAACATGTCCAGGTCGTTCAAACAAGCTCACCATTGTTGCTGTCCAACTGTACCCTCCAGCAGTCAAACATGGCAAGGGGAATACCTCACTTTCAATATATTTTACTGTGAAACAACAACTTTATATTGGGCCATTGCCACAATGGATTTTTAGGGGTTGATAAGAACTCGTTCTATCTGTTTGTGAACCTGTTTCTTGAGATCCTTCGCCAGTCTCTCCCACCTTTGATTCTTCCAAGAAGTCGTCTGGCACACCGGAGCCCATGTCATCCTGTTGATAGCGCGCACATGGTCGCAAAGTTTGGCATTCCTTTGCTGGTCGGTGCTTTCAACCGATCCCAAAACAATATGAACGTGAATGGGGATCATCGTGTCTCTAGGAAATGGTAGAATGTACTAATTTGTTAATTAGTTACTATAGTGATTACATATGATTACTAATGAATGTATAATCATCTATAATAATATTATATAAGATATACCACCAACTAACCACTCCAACTCGCTTGTTTTTCAGCTGAAGCTTCACGAGTTCTGAACGCTCCGGCTCCTCAGCGAGTTCCGCCAATTGCCGCTGCACTTTCTCAACGGCGCGCGCTCGAACTCCCTGGCGAAAAAATACGGTGGGTGGAAGAAATCCTGCATCACCTTGGTTGAAAGCCTATAAATAATGGGATGAACCACCTGATAAATTATGGTGCAGGATTTCTTCCATCCACCGTAGGGAACATCCTGATGTTATGATGATGGTAGCGGATGATGTTCCAAATGCTATAATGATGCTATTATGATGAGAATTTTGCCAACATGTTCCAAATGGCTATTTTAAGAGGGAACACGATCCTGAAACAGCAGATGGATGTAACCGGGAAAGTTACACCTGTATAAAGTGACAACAAAAACATCCTTTCTGTCGCTGTCGCAAATCCTTTACAATCGGCTCTGGGGAGAAAAGAGTATCGTAAGATATCGTAAGATCCTTTTGGATCCTAGGCTGTCTGGCAGGTAGAAATCCGCTGAAAAGCAACAGCTGATATATACTCAAGTGGAAGCTGGCCCCTGCTTTCACACATCAAGAAAGGACTGTTTCACAACTGTCTGCACCAGTGCACTACACTGCCAGTGGTTCAATTTCGCGCGTTGGTACAACCTGCGATGAGTTAAATAAGCCATGTGCGATATGTTTCCTGTGCATAAATCATCATTTACAGGGTTTGATGGGCCAGTGAGGTTCAGAAAAGGTGGATAAAAACTGAGTGTTAAATATAAAATATTACATAACATTACATAACCAACCAAGAATAGGTATATATAACATTATATAACACCCAATTTATACATTATTATGTATCATATCTTTGGGAGAATCCTCCAAATTGAGATCCAACTACTACGTAAACCAAAGATGTTGGGGCGGCGATGTTTTTTTCAAATCATCGAACTCGATGGACTCCATGGTTTTCCAGTTCGCTACGTGACCAAATTACCAAAGGGTAACCTAAAACCGAACCACTAACCATTACCCTCTGGTAAATTAACATAGACCCTGGCAGTCACCGGGGTTGGAAGACTAGTGAAACCACTTTAAAAAAAAAATGCTATTTTCAGGGTCGAACTGTTTATTTACCAGAGGGTAACATTTATTAACCACTATTGACCATATTATTAAACATGCTTGACCAAAATTAAAGCCATTATTAGCCATTAAACATCTTAAACATGTTCGATCATTATAAACCAGTACATAAATGTCAATAAATGATTATAAATCTATCGATGTGTGTTAATCATTATTAATCATCCATTTCGAAGTTGTACCGACTGGATCCCCGGACCGGAGTCTCAGCAGCGGGCCGTCCTTTTTTCTTCACTTCGCGAAAGCTTCGAAACGCGACGCCTCTTGGGTCCCAAGCTATCCTCGGCCACCAGGTTCCCGTCCTTGGCATCCTCGGCACCGGCCAACAAAGCCACCACCTGCGGTGAGATGTTTTTTCTATACGTGCTCTTTTCAGAAGGCAACAAAAACATACAAAAACTATTGGAAAATGGGATGAAATGGATGAAACTAAGGACTTTAAGATCTTTAAGATACTTTAAGGTAGTTTTGAAGGTTTGGAAACCATGTCAACATATGTCAACATATCAATGTATCATGATTGAATGATTTCCAGTGAATGGATGTTGATGTAAGCATGTTGAAATATGTTGAAGCCCCAACCTTTGAGTAGCCATGGAGAGCTGCAACCTGCAAAGGAGTTCTGCCATCGTCTGCGGCCAAATCTTTGTTGGCACCCCACCGGATCAACAGCTCAACGATATGATGATGTGCGACCCCTGCTGCCAGGCGTAGAGGTGTTGCCCCTGTGCCATTCATGCGACAATCTTTCTCCGCGCCTGCATTTAGCAAGGCCTCCACCACTTCCAAATGTCCATCCTGAGCTGCTAGGTGCAGGGGTGTGGCACCATCTCCATTGAGCACGTCGACTTCAGCACCGAAGTCCAACAAAAGACGCAGCATCTTTAAATGTCCATCGGAACTTACCAAGTGAATCGCGGAGGAACCATCTCTGCGGGCTTTGCAGGTCTGAGCTTTTGCTTCCAGCAAAAGCCGCAAGACTTCCGAGCAGCTTTCCTTGCACCTGGCAGTTTCCGTCACCCAGTGCAGGGGAGTTGAACCATCCTCTTGCGTCACAAGATCTGTCTGAGCCCCAAGTTCCAACAGCAAACCGACCATCTTGGGATGGCCGGCCAAACATGCCAAGTGCAGTGGCGTTGCCCCGCATACTTTGTCAGCAGCTTCTCTATTGGCCCCTGCTTCAACCAACAATCGAACACACTCCGCGTGCCCGTTGGCTGCAGCAAAATGGATGGCCCGCCGGCCATTGATGTCGCTGACATCTGGGTCTTGGGGTCGCTGCAGGTGTTGTTCCACCTCATCCAGCAAGTCACCCGCGCAGGCGGACATGAAGCTCACGTTTTGCTTCACCTCACCAGGAGGTTATTGAAAAAATAGCGTTTCCACATCACCAAACCATGGAACATCTCCAATACATGGCTAATCTTATAGATATTTTGCCAAAGACATGCCAAAGACATATACACACAGTTACAAACGATATCCCCTTTCTTACAGTGACCCCATGTTTGCAGTTGATTGCCGTTGCACATTCCCCCATCAAGACTTGCAATCCACATGGAACATCTTTCATCCCCCCCTGGACCTCATTGGGTGCAAATCCCAAGATCACCAGCTGGAGGGTCATGGGCAGTTCCAGCGGTTCCTGATCTGCCAGGCATTCACTGCTGCCCTCCCGCAGCAAGCGGAGGCGAAAGCGACTCACACCCAGCTGCGGTGCCAGGTGCCGCTTGAGGGATTCAGCCTGAGATTGAACTGGTGCAGAGCATCTTGGACCCATGTCCACAACAAAAAAAAGAGGAAAAATGAGAGGAAACCTGGTTGATCCTCATTTTCCTCATTAAAACGGCTACGTTGGTTGGGGGGTATACCCACATTTTCAGACACACCCAAAATCATAAATTATACAATTATATATATATACTGTGTATGTATGTATACAATATATATATATATTTATTAAGCCTTTATTTTAACTGTATTTATCCAAAATCCCACTATTCTATATCCATTTTCCCCGCAATAGCCATTTGGGGTGTACCTCTGATGACGCCGAGCCACTGAGGCCCCAAAGCTTTCCACCATTGCTGTAAACTCATCGGCACCAAGCGCTGCAACTTCGCGGCCGCTTGTGGACAGGACTGAGAGCATAGCAAAGGACCCTTCCAGTTTTTTTCGGTGAAAAATGACAGCAACGCTCTAGAATCGATGCTTTGTTTAAAAAAAAGCAATGGACTCCTGCAATGAATCTTGCTTGAAATCAACCGGGTGAAAGCTACGGAAACGGCATCTAGATGGTTTCCCCACGTTTCTCCAAAATAGACCAGCATGTTGGATTTTGGGGGACCCAAAGTTTTGGACACTCTTGGGTGGAGATTGCTGTTGATGATGATGACAATGTCGGTCCAAAAATGATACAAGGAGAAGGCTGTTGATGACGGGAATGGAATCGCTTGTAGCATACAAAGGATCATGATCATCGCTGAATGCCACTATCATTGACTTTTTGCCCGGGCTATCACTGATTATGATCAAACGGCAGTTTATACTACTTCATTTCTGCTGGGGCTGACACAGAGTTCCGAACATGGATTGGTCAGTTCCAAGTGCTTCCTCGAAGGTCTTTGCCTCCGAGATCCTTGAAATTACAACAGCCACTGGACATGGTTCCCTGCTTCCTTCTTGTGTTCATTGTCATCCGATCAACCAATAGATCAATAGATGTCATCCTATGGTGATCAACCAGCTATGATATGTCACTCATGGTGTGCTCGAAACCGCACCTCTTGCCTCCTTTACTGTCATTGATGATGTTCTCATGTTGATTCGCTGTATGCCAATAATTATATAATGTGGTAGAATCAATGATCAAGCATACATAACCATAGCCAGTTCTTGCTGTTTGGAGGCTATCATACTATAAAAACTACATGAAGTTTGTTGTTCTTGGTGTATGATGTGATTCCCCGCATGATTTTAGTGTTTACCATATCTTATAAACTTTAATTATAAAACATATCGTTTCTGGCTGATATCATGACCCCCGTCGCAGTTTGGCCTGGCCTCATCCAACTCCATGTCCATTAAGTTTCGCAGCTTCGCCTGGCAACGGCTGCTTCGCACTTCGAGCAGGTCAGATCGGTGACCGGAACATCCCGCTGGATGCTGGCTGGAAATCACCCATAGAAATGGCAAGTTATTGGGGATGGTTTACTATTGCGTAAACTAACATTCATGAAGATAAAACATGATAAAACTGGATCAAATGAAATGTACTGAGAAATATCACCAGCTTTTTTGGACACCTATCGGAAAATCCCCCAAGGAATGGTTGATTATGTTGATATATGTTGATTAGGATGATGATAATCCATGATACTTCCCAATCTATAAAGGGTAGTGTAACCCTGAACTAATCATCAACAGGCGTGGATCGCTGCCACCAATCGAAACACTTCTGATGCGAACAGCTTGATTCACGGAAGACCTGGAACCTGGAGGTTTGCCGTCCGAAAAAACTGTGATTTTCCATAGTGATGTTTGAATTACCCTCTGGCTATTTAACGTAGCCATGGAAAATGGCCCATAAAAATAGATGATTTACCTATTAATAGCATGGGGATTTTCCATGGCTATGTTAAATAACCAGAGGGTAGATGTTAAATTCCCAATTATTGTGATTGTTGGGTGCTGCTCAAGACAACCGTGACACAACGATGCAGAAGATATTTTGGAAGCTTCCAATTTGGAACAAAGCCATGCGTGCTTCTGGTAAAATGTCTGGAGTTTCAATGGGTTGGTTTTCATGGGAAACCCACGGGGTTTTCCATTGTTGGCAGTGTAGTAGTGTTTGAAATATCAGGGGGCTCCTGTCAATTGTACCACCATCCAATTCTGGGAAATGCCCAGGAACCTCCAATTCCAGGCGTGACAACATCGAAGTATCCCTTGGTGGAGAGACTCAGACCGATGTGGCAGAAGTCAAGCTGGTTGGCGGTTTCAACCCCCCAAAGAAAATAGAAAATATGTGAAAATATGTGAAACCCGAAACCAGAAAGTCAGTTCTTGGTCAACATAAGCAACAAAAATAACTCGCTGTCTCCATGTCTTGCTATCATAGCAACAACTCTCACACGGCTGTTTCGGCTTTCCATAGCCTCGCAGTGTTCAAAAACCGTCCCTCTACACTGGACTGATTGGTTGATAGAAATTCTCCACGATATGAACCCACAAAATCACCATTCAACAGGGCTTTTGCAGCCACTGCTCATATGACATCCCAAGTAGTTGCATATGAGATACCCTCCGGTAATGAAACGTGACCAGCTGGTAAACCCCCAAACTAAATGAAGCTTTATAGCTGGGAAAAACATAAAAACTAAATGGTGAATTCTCCAGCAAACCACGTTTGATTACCGGAAGGGTAACTGACAAGCATCCAGAATCTGGGATATCACCACTAAGTTAGTCAGGATATATTATTAATAATGGTTCGTAAGGGGACGTAAGGGGAATATATATAATCCCATTAACAATCCCATCTAACATTCATAATAGTCATATAACATCCAATATAATATATTATATATATGAATACACAAAAAATGTTCTGGATATGTATATATATAATATATATACACGATTATACAGAACAATTATACAAAAAATCCTTATCATACACCACCTATACATCGGTTTAGAAAAACGGCGCCGAAAAAGGTCACGTCTTTGTCCGTCCGACTGGGCGCTGCAGCTTCAACCTGGCAAAGGCCAGGAGTGTCAAGGAACCGCCGCCCCGCTCCTGGTGGCTCTGGCTGTGTTTTCATGGGGAAATAATAGGAAAATCATGGGAAAATCATGAACATATGTAATATATGTACAAGTTTCATATATTTTTGAGAGGGAAAAAATGGGAGAAATATGGAATAATCATGAGTGACCAATGGAATGAGGTCACCGATTTTCAGACCATGACCAAACCGTTTTGGTGGAGAAGGCATTCAGATTCATGTTTGCAGTTGTTTCATGGGTTTTCTTCTCACATAAAAGGGGTGGTTGGCCTGAGAAGAAGCATGTTGTGGCACAAACCAGCTAATCCCAACCCGGGAATAGCCAAAATATCGGATTCAGAGTTTGCGAGGTGGTATCTGATACCAGGAGGAAGGAATGAATTGCATTGAATTGCTTCTTGGTTTCCACATGTTTCAATCTATCCCCAGCAATCCTCTTGGTGGAATACTCACGTATATAGGATCGGGGCTGAAGCAACAGGATCAAAGTGCGAAAAATGCTCGGTGATTGAGCCACCTCCAAAGAAATAAAGGTCCAAATTTTGACCATCTCAGTTTCAGGGAGAAAACACCCGAGTGGATGGAGCACTTCCATCGTAAATACTGCTTGGGTTTTTTTTGAGCTCAGCAAAAAAATCCAAAAATTGATTGGAATCATGTATCAAATGCATCATCATCTAGTGGGAAACATGAATACTATTTGAAACAATCAACCCCAAAAATATCATGAATGAATACAAAACATGTCCATCACTTGGGAAAATGTCTAATCATCACATAGGGTAAAAGTATGCGCAAACCCCCAGTTCGCCCACACAACTTCTTAGGGTTTTTGAAGGAATATAAATTCCCACCCCCGTTAAACTTTACATTCAATTGGGAAGATCAACAAGGGGATTAGAAATATAAATTCCCAACCCGGTTAAACTTTACATTCAATTGGGAAGATCAACAAGGGGGTTAGGAATATAAATTCCCACCCCCGTTGAACATTACATTTGATTGGGAAGATCAATCAACAAGGGGATTAGAAATATAAATTCCCAACCCGGTTAAACTTTACATTCAATTGGGAAGATCAACAAGGGGATTAGGAATATAATGATGAAGATGAAACATATTATTATATTATTATGATGATGATGATGTTGATGATGTTGATGTTGATGATGTTGTTGATGATGATGATGATGATGTTGTTGTTGTTGTAACATTCAACGCACAGGTAGCTAAGCTGCGCGTTGCAAGATGAAAGCCATGATCATGGACATGTGCATTTTGTCCCACAAAACACAGTGTTTTTTGATGTTCGGACATGTCGTCGGCGTCGGCGCGGGCAAACTGAGGGGTTTGCCCGTAAAAGTACAACATATTTAGAGCATCAACCCCAAAAAAAGCAAACAGATTGGGATCCTCATCCCAAAAAAGGAGAATTTGTTTTTGAGATTTTTTGAGCATGCTTAAAACCACCAAAGCAAACAACATCATATTTGCCACTGCGGGTCTCCTCACTCATTCGACCAGCGCGTTGCAGAAAGCAACCCAAGAAGGTTCGCCTTCGATTAAATCGAGGGAAGGGAATAGACACCCTTTGATGTCAAACAAAGAAATACCATTTTTTGTTCAGGGACAATCATCCATATATATATATATATATACGTATATATATATATTATATATACACTTATCTGCATAATATATATATATACATATATATATATATACAGTCCGAACCATATGGTCATCCATCTAATGCTGGGAATCCAATCCAACTGACGTGACCATGGCAGCCATGGCACATCATTTTCCCAAAAATGGGATAGAAAAAACTCTGAAAATGCTCCCACTTATGTGATCAAAAAAAACATCATCAGGCCGCCAGTCTACCCACATACAACAGCAAAATGGGATGGTTTTCTCATGTTTTTACTCTTACTTTTTCATTTTAAATCTATGCCATGCTATCCAACCTTACATTTTGACCGCTCCCCATCTGCAGCCTCCTTCCTGAGGCCGCGTTCTTACGCGCCACATATTTCCAGAGCTCAATGCCCAAATCCTTCGACAGGTTGGAAAAAATTGCCACAGTCTCGAAACAAAGGGATAAGACCCACCAAGCAGGAGATATAGTCGCGACTATAGTCGGATATGATTTGATGTTGTCATATTTTTGTCCAAAAATGAGAAATTGATATACCCAAATCATCCCAAATCTACGGCCACGTTAATGCAGAAAATGATGCTCTGAGCCATTCGATGAAATGGGGGTGCAGACTTGTTGGACAAACCCACTCTGGCCATTGTCTGCTGATGTCCATTCTACTATATGGTAGTCAAAATCCATATCTGTAATTGAAAACACTGGAAGACAAGCTTGTATAGTACGAATCGATGGTGCGTGATGGTGCTGTATTTCCATTGCCGGAAGGCGTTCGTCAACAACTTTCGACCCAGAGTCCAAGTCGCATTGTTTGTGCTTTGCTTTCGGCCATCAAGACCTCTTTGCTGAACAAATATAACAAATTGCAAATCCTCCATGTCGCGCCTGTGTAAGGCCATTGATCTCCTTCTTGAGGTTGGTATCCGCAACTGAGAAAATGTGAGGAAAATTCATCGATGGCACATCCATGATCTGGGACCAGGGAGCTGGGGAAAATTCTCTAGTCTGCTTGGTGCTTTCAACCAATCCCAAAAGAACAATCAACATCACTAAACATCACTTGGGAGAATCATCCTAGGGTAAAATGGAAAACGAAACACGTTTGAAATTGCCAACCAGTCCCATTTGGGTGTCAGAGCCGCATCTGCTTTATCTGAGGACAAGTACTTTCTGTCAGGTGTTCCGCCGAAGAAACCTGCCAAGGTCTGAGTTGGGCGTGGCTGCCACCAGTGGATGTTTGGAGTCTGTTGGAATCATGTAGAAATCACTGATCTTCCATGATCTTCCCATTAAAACATGGTGGTTTTTTCCGTAGTCATCTGTGATTGCGGGTAAGCAGTGAAAATTCTCGAAGGTTTCACGCCTCGGCCAGGAGATTCCAGACCTGTCGGAATTGGGGGAATTGCCAGCATGATGGGGATCTTCCGTTTTCATGGCTGGTGCGTGTAAACCATGTACCATCTGGTTATGACTAACATAGCCATGGAAAATCCCAACCATAAATGGAGGTTTCTAGCTGGGAAAATCATCTATCAATGGGCCATCTATACCAGGTATTAATGGGAAAATCATCTATCAATGGGCAATTTTCCATGGCTATGTTAAATAACCAGAGGGTACCATATAATGGAAATCTAATGGAAACGCAACCAACACAGATCGAGTCGACTCTGTGGGGCTTTTTTTTCAAAGATCATCCCCGAAATGTCGGGAAATCCCTGCCTTGAAAAGCTGCTCAAGGTCCAACAACAGCAATGCCTGCAGTTTCAAGGTCCAACACTTAGGACAGCCTACAGCGGGGAGGTGTTCTCTTAAATCAAATCATATCAAAAGTGATATGTTACAGATTGGGTGCCCCAAAAATTCATGGTTTATCAATGTTGATCATCATCTTCTATTTAAAATCAAGGCATGCTGGGGTCTCCCTTAGAGAAACCCGAATGAATCGCACGGTTCCCATGGCAAACTGCAGCTGCATCAACCACTGAGCTCATTGACATCCTCACCAGCATCACGCGCTGCCTTTCCCAGCAAACCAACCCAATGAAACCGAGACAGACTTAGCATACTTGGCTAAAACACAGGACTCCTCAGTTGTCAAGTGGTTCATGCCCTATGTTCATGTGGGGTGATCTCAATCTTACCCTATGCCCGAAGGAATTGGCTCAAGTTGGGGACATCCAATGGCCCCTTGAGATCCTTGGAGCACAGAACTTCAATGAGAGGAAGCGGTTGATGTTGGAACCTGTCAACCAGTAGAATGAGACAACCAAGCATCCCTTTGTGTCAGAGTCAAGTGGGCAACCTCTACCAGGAGAAAGGTAGTCTTAGAAATTTCGTGGTATTGAGACTGCGCAGTGGCAACCCATGGAACGCGGAAATCGCTCCCTCCACCAGCCTCAGCCAGAGCGCAAGCACCATTCTCCGCTAGAACGGCCTGCAGCACAGCAAGGCCGTGACTAAAAGTTGGATTTCATACGAAGCTTTCAGTTTGACCATGAAATAAGGCGACGTGATTTTTCGAACCCCTTGGCCCCTTGATTTGAGGAGCACCTTCAACATGGTTCCACCTGGCTTCTCTTTTTCTGTGGATATAAATATAAATCATTGGTTCCCTGGCACTGGTTTGAACTGTGTCATTTGCTGGATGACTTCAGAAATGGGTATGGGTCAAGACCCTAAATGCCCTGGTGAAGCAGAAAATAGCTGGTACCCTCTGGCATTCTAACCTGACAATCATCCATTGATCTCCATCTATGGCTGCTTAAGCCATTTGAAAACTTGTGTCTACATTGCCACGTTGCGTTACGGATAGGGATCATATCAATTTATATAGGTGCTGCCCCTCCCAAAATGTCCAGTATGGGGCCAAAGTTGGGAGTCCACATCCCATGATGAATTTTGACCCACAAACAGCCCATGATTTAATCCCCATTCGTGGACAAACCCGTCTCCCATATCGTTGGCTATATCTCTCACTGTGTATGATGTTTATATACATATATAATATTGTACTAAATCATATTAATTATATATAATAGTGTGTATATATATATATATATGTATGTATGTATACCACTAGTATCTAATTACTAGTATTATAACGATGAGATAATTAGATGTTACATCCCGTTGTATTCCCATTCTATCCCCTTGACCGTTTGCCTCCCCAGGACGTGCTTCCATGCCGCCCGAAATCACTGTGAGGCGGTCCACCACATCCGACTGTCCAGGGAGTCCAGGTTAACAGGTCACATACCCCGGAGGTATTTCAAATGAGGGGGAAGGGATTAATGATCTGGGGGGTTATGGCCATTTCTATGTGAAATGGCTAGTGACAGACTGGGGATGCTTCAAATCTTCAATGTATTTGCTATTAAATTCACATTTGATTTATTACAATCACAAACCCCTGGTTAACATTGCGAGTGGTTTTCCACCATGTTGATCAATCAGTTTAGTACCTGGGATGCACATCTGGGGATGTAGTGAATCCCGACGATACCGAAACTGAAAACCAAGTGCAAAAGAAGATGTCCAAAACCACAGGAAACCCCTATTGGTTTAATCGCATTTCATCCATTTGTCTGCTGGAGCCCGCAAAAATGCAGCCGGAGAGACTTATAGGTAACCAGGTACGCAGGTATTAGAATCAGGAGACCCAACAAGGGCCTATGTCCCTTCACGTGAAACCCATAGACATCTGCAGACGTCAATCTGGAATTTCGTGCCGCCGTTATATAGTCACATTTTCTGATTCTCAACATGTTAGTCATATTTGATACTCCAAAAATTGAGATTAGATTAAATGACACATGGTCATTAATGACCACCATATATATATATAAATTAATGATCTAATTAAATGATATATGCCGTGAATATCGTTAATGACCACAAAATCTGCGACCGTGTCTCATCCCCCAAAACGCGCATGGCTCGGTTTGTCTGAAAATGGGCGAGCCCCCAATAGCTGGATGGTTGATCATCATCATCGTCGGCATTAAAATTGCCTTAAAAAATGCCTTACATGGAGGTGTATGACATTTTCGGACAGATCCAAATTTTCAAATACTATGTTGTTGCTTATGAGTTATATATATAATATATATAAATATGATATATAATGATATATATATATATTATATTATATATATATATTATATATATATATATTATATATATATTATATATATATATATATGTTATATATACATTATATTCCCATCATATCCCTATATTCATCCATATTCCACAAATGAATGAGCATGTTTGGCCACCCTCGGTGGCCAGCAGTGGCCTCACCCAGGAGAGACTTGATCTCGGCTGCCTCGCTGTGTATTGATCCGTCCCCATATTTGAAGTACCTGTCCTTAAGGGGGGTGATTGAAGCTCCTATGAATCCCATATAATATATATATATATATGATAGTCTATGATCTATATGATCTTAGCATATCTGAACCATGGTTTAACCATGGTTTAACCTGTCTGAGACGAAAATCCAACTCAGACATCAACCGCCAGAGCTTGGAAACTAACATCGTTTCAGCCCCAGGTCTTCGTCCATTGTAAAGGGATGATTTTCCCAACACTTCCAGATTCGACTTGACCCACACACCTCCACGGCAGAGGGTGCAGCGGTGAAGATTTTCACGTTATTCTTTTTTTGGGCCTCTCGAAGCTGGCGGTTCTTCTAATCCAAATCCTCTCAGTCAGACTGGGCTTTGTTTCTTGGCCAAGCAAACAAAACGACAAAATGGAGGTTTTACGGTACGTCTTTGCACTGTGTTGTCTGGTGCCAGATCTTAACATGAAAGACCATCTCGGACCTTTGAGGCATTTGAAATCTCCCTGTTCAGCCACCTTGATCACGTGGGCAATGTACTCATACAGCTGCTTCTGCCTTTGGCAACATCCAAGGAATGAGACGGCTGGGGACTCCTTGCCCATTCATTTAATAAATACTACAGTACACTTTGATTTGGGAAATACCAGGTGTCTTATCTTCTTTGGTGGATTTGCATAGATTTTCATAAGCCTTTCTGATGCCTGACTTCTTCAACTAGCCAGCTTTTTTAAAGTCCAAGCCGCGACAGTCCACTGGGAAGCTGCAAGAGCATGGATTGCCTGGCAGCTTCAACTTCTTCAACTTCTTCAACCGACTCCCAGGGGGAATGATGATATTTACCATCCACAAAACTGGGAAATCTCCGAAGAAAATGACGTGTTTCCTAGGGAATTCGCCAGCCATGTTTGAATACCGGAGGGTAAATGGCGATTTAAAAAACTACGAGATTAACACTCTATAGTATAGATAAGTCATGATAAGTCAGGATATTTACGATCAATAAACTAAAGTGGTAAACCTAGTGTAATGGAACATTGAATTGGTGATGTTAGAACTTCACCCATTTGCAAAAGTGAGGATGGTTGATGATTAGACAAGGAACCACCAAAAAAAGAATTTGCAAAATAGTGTTCCTATTGGACATCGCCAACTCATCCGGGGGCACAACATACCTCTGTTTCACTAGTCCCCCGACCATTTGGGAATTTCACTAGTCCCACGACCATTGTGGAAGAATGCAAGGTTAATAGTAGAAACAAGCGAACCATCTACGCAACATCCAAATGTTTTATCACATCCCCGACAACTGGTAGGGTACGAGTCCAAACATTTTGTATCCTATAGTGGTTGCTTAGATATCCTTGAGCTTCTTTTAAACAAAACACATTTACATTCTGGGACTCAGCAAGTGAGGCATTTTTTCACTGCGACACACTGTGAGCTTGCCGCTGGCGCCGGAGAGGCAGCACCACGTCTGATTGGGGTCCCAGCCACTTCAAAAAATGCTGCCAATTGATGTCAATTGGATAGGTTATAACTATATGGTTACTAATAATCTTATATTTCATGTTATTTCATGTTATGTCAGGTTTAACGGTTATATCCCAGGAGATAATTTTTTGGAAGAAATAAACAATGCGAAGTAAACCACCAACCAAACAAGTTCTGTCCTGGAATCAGAGTCGGATAGGCCAAGTGGATTCAAGAAAATGACCATGGGCTCCACGCTGCAGTTGGGAAGCCAACCGTTTCTCCGTTGGATTTTGCTGACGAGAGGTACTACGGGTTGGTGATTTCAAGTATTTCAAGTCATCCCAAAGATATGTTTCAAACAGGGATCATCCTTAATAGGGATGGATAAAAGATGACAAAAGGAATATGTCATAATATGTCACAATTTCAAACCACCAACTCGGCTAGCAATGCACGAATTTAATGCAGTCAAATTGAAGAAGCTATTAGCAGCTACATGCTCAAAGAAAGAGACTGCAAAGCCAAAGAAACGGTGCATTCACCTATGATATCTGTCCAGAAGGTCAAAGTCTAAAGTCAAACAACCATCCAACAACCAGAGAGGATCGCTGCACACGTTCCGAATTCAGTGCCGGGGCTGGGAGGTCCTGTCAGATTCACCTCCCAATTCTGGGCAGGTGGGATCACCTTGGCTGGAAAATCTCCGGGTCTCAGGGCGATGGGCCAATCATCAAGAACAGATTTGCTAGAAATAGTACAGTACCCAAAAAAAAATATGAAAAAATATGAAATATATCCAACAAAACCAGGGCGGCCCACGCTTCAGAAGGGCACTTTCTGCACCTCTGCAGCAGGCGAAACGGAAGAAAAAGGGAGTTGACCCCTCAAAAGAGCAGACATGTTGGGTGATCTAGCCAACAAGAATGGAGGTTTCACGTGATTCAACCCATGTCTTTTACCATCAGAAATGATGAGTTCATTGTTTTTAAGAAGAAGTACATGTTCAAAAAAAAGAAGAATGATGAAACCTGGTGGTATCACCCCTAAATCATGGGGACAGAAAACACTTTTTTCTGGCTGGTGATTGAGCCACGAAGGAAGTCAACTGAGAACATCATCCATTCATCATTAAACCAGACTCGGGTGTGTGGATGAAATGTTGGACTCCTCAAATACGATAGTCTAGCAATGTCTAGCAAGCGAGATCACCAACATCTATATGGTCCCTGGGGATTGAAAGTTTATTAGTCAACCTGTCAAGACCAGACAAGGGGGAAAATATGCGGAAAATGAGATGTAGTGTGATTACTAAAACATGCAAGAGAGCTTGCACAGAATCAGACGTCTTTTGGACTTGCGAGGTTCTGATAGAACGAAGGCCGGCCCAAAGTTAGGCTTCCCTACCCATTTTCGAATGTCGTGGAAGCGATCAGGGCTGCGCTTCCGGCCTTGACGTGCCCAAGAATGAGGGAGTATAAAACAAACCATTTTGTGGGGCTAGAATAATATCCCACTATATCCCTTTTATATAAACTATACAACACCATACCAAGGGATATTGTATATAATATGGGATAATAGTTATAATATCCCATAAAATATAACCAGCCAGAAATACATATTGGATATCATGGGACCCAACAATCTGAGATGTGGCTTTGTCATGGTCACAACATGGTGAACAAACATGATGATAAACCAATGGAGTTGGAGGACTTGCAAAGCAGCTTTGCGGAATTTTCCCAACATTCTGAATATTCTGAATAAGAAACTGTTGCAGAACTTTATGGCAAGGCTCTTGTGGACTTGGCAGGACTTGGCAGGACTTGGCCATCTTCTTAGCACCATCTTCTTTCATTGACAGATCATTCATGCACATGCAAATGGTGCCATTCCACCCCTTGAGGTTCACGGGGAATGCCAATAGATTCCTGCCATCTGCACATCTAATGATCCGGCACCCCCATGCCAACCCACAGCACAAGCCACAAACATTGGGCCGCCCAGCTACGCTGCCTGCGGGCTGCCAGCTCACCAAATTGATCCAAGCAAGTTCAGTCTACAGATCGCGAACTGACAACTGTCACTTGAAACCCTGACCTGTCTGTTTAAAATCGTGTTCGCGTGAAATTCAGACACCAAAACTCCTGGTCAACCCAAACTCTACCCAGTTCTGATCCAAATCCGGCCTTGAAGCATCCTTGGACGGAAACACATGCAGCGGCTGTGTCATGGGTGAGGCAAATGGCACAGCCGGGGGGGACCAACGAGGTTGGTTTGTGGGCCAATAGCCTTGGGGTGTGCCAGCTATGCCTTGGGATTGCGGGCTCAGCTGCTGGGTCACACAGTTCTGGCCCAAGCTCGGCTGGTGGATTCCCTGGTGCTTCACCTGGCTTGGCTGCTCGAGCTTCACCTGGTTCGCCTGGTGGTTCAGCCACTGGTTGGCCAAATGATTGGATTGGACCAGCGGCTTCATCTCATGCTGGCTAGGCTGCTGGTTCGCCTGATGCATCACTTGCTGTCCTGGCATTCCACCAGACATTCCACCAGAGATACCCTGGGCCATGGAACCCATGGGAGTGGCACCTCCCATCTCCATCCCCAGCTGTCTTGGCTCCCAAAACGCAGGGCAGCTTTCTGGGGCTGCACCTGCTATCCAAGAGCCAGGTTGGGGTTGCCAGGGAATGATGGACCAAAAATATCAATTCTGGATCAAGATGGGAATCATAATGGCATCTCAGTAGACCTACAATTTTTGCTGCTGAAATTGTTCCCACTTGGGGATTTCGGGGGAATCCAGTTTTGAGGCAGGCCCAATATGGGGCCAAACCATCAAAGTGATTGAAACCACTGAGATTCTTGGTGTTTGTTTGAAAATAGTCTGCCCCAAAATGTCATGTTCTTTGAAATCATGTTTTCCATTTCTCCAAGCGGCCATCAATTGGCTGCAAATCCATTTTTGGACAAACACAAATCGCATGTTCTCGATGACATATCCATTAATTCCCATTCATTCCAAGAGATCACCATGAAATATCCCATGAAATCCACATTTTGCTGTGGATTTCTCCCATTTTTTGGTGGGCAAAGAAACCCAACAGATCTTCAACCCCTCCTATCCCCCCCGTCAAAAGGCCGCACCTGGCGAAGCTAAAGGCCTTGCCGGAGCCCGACGCCTGAGCGGTGTCCCCGGTCCCTGATCAAATGATGTTGCGATGGTCATAATATGATCATAACATGATCATACTATGATGTTTAAAACGTGTCACTGTGTATGCGTATGTATAATATACAGACATAGGTATAGATACATACAAGCATCGAAGGAAGTTTAGAAGTCAAACTTCCGACAATATGGACAGATGAAAAGCAGAGGTGGTAAGAGTCAGAGAAGAGAAGAGAAGAGAAGAGAAGAGAAGGGAAGGGAAGGGAAGGGAAGGGAAGAGAAGGGAAGAGAAGAGAAGAGAAGAAGAAAAAGATCAAAAAAGAGAAAGTCTCAGAAGAAAAAAAACCAGGTGCGTGAAAAGGGAAAGTCGCGAAACACTGTGTTTTATAACAATGATTTGTGGCTCCGGAGGGTCGAAAAGTAGGCTCGCTAAAGCGGCGGGTGCGGAGCCCGCTGGGCAGATGAGAGATGAAAAATTGCACGCCGTTGTGGCGCGAAGCACATTTCGAAGTCAAAATGTTAAAAACACCACATGTTCGGACCACTTTTGGAAGTTGAGATGTCGAAAAAGTGCACGCCGTTGTGGCGCGAAGCACATTTCGAAGTAAAGGGTGAAAAAAAAACTGCCGGGTTCGGAGCACCAAAAAGTGCACGCCGTTGTGGCGCGAAGCACATTTCGAAGTCAAAATGTACAAAACACACCAGGTCCGGACCACTCTTGGCACTTGAGATGTCGAAAAAGTGCACGCCGTTGTGGCGCGAAGCACATTTCGAAGTCAAAATGTACAAAACACACCAGGTCCGGACCACTTTTGGAAGTTGAGATGTCGAAAAAGTGCACGCCGTTGTGGCGCAAAGCACATTTCGAAGTCAAAAGTGGAAAAACTGAGGGGTTCGGAGCATTTTTGGACGTTCAGATGCCGTTTTGCGTGGCAGGCGCACGGGATTGTGCACCTTGTCAAAAGCGAGCAAAACGTGAGGGTTTTGTAGCATTGAAGAAGATCTGCAAAGATGCATTTCCCGTGGCAGGCGCAATACAAGAGACATGTTCATCAGAGCTGTTAGGAGGTCAGGGCGCTGATTTCCTGAGAGGGGTTGCATTTTGGAGCATTAGATTTTATTTTTTCGTGGCGGGTGCAGTAATTTAGACAAGTGGAGTCGAAAAATCGCAAAACGCATTGGTACGAGGCCGTCAGCTCTGCACTCAACTTTCCCATTTTTGAAGGAAGTCTCGCAGAATTGCTTCGTTTTTGATGTTGTCAACTTTAAAAAATGAGGAAGTCTCGCAGCATTGCTTCGTTTTTGACGTTGTCAAGTGCAAAAACTGAGGAAGTCTCGCTGACATGTTGCGTTTTTGATGTTGTCAAGTTCACAAACTGAGGAAGTCTCGCACAATAGCCTCGTTTTCAAGCTTGCAGATAGACAGACAGTCAGACAGACAGATAGATAAATGGATAGATAGATAGATAGATAGATCGATCGATAGATAGATAGATGGATGGATAGAAGGATAGATAGATAAATAAGATAGGATTAGATTAGATTAGATTAGATAAGACAAGAAAAGAAAGAAAGATAGATAGATAGCTAGATAGATAGATAGATAGACAGATAGATAGATAGATAGACAGACAACTACAACTATCACTACCACTACCACTACCACAACACTACTACTACTACTACTGCTACTACTACTACTACTACGACTACTACTGCTACTACTACTACTACTACGACTATACGACTACGACTACGACTGCGACTATACGACTACGACTACGACTACGACTACGACTACGACGACTACTATTTTACTACTACTACGACTACTACTACTACTACTACTACTACTACTACTACTTCTTACTACTACTGCTACTACTGCTACTACTGCTACTACTGCTACTACTGCTACTACTGCTACTACTGCTACCACTACTACTACTACTACTACGACTACTACGACTACTACGACTACTACGACTACTACGACTACTACGACTACTACGACTACTACGACTACTACGACTACTATACGACTATTACGACTACTACGACTACTACGACTACTACGACTACTACGACTACTACGACTACTACGACTACTACGACTACTACGACTATACCACGACTACTACGACGACTACTACGACTATACCACGACTACGACTATACCACGACTACCACGACTACTACGACTACTACGACTACTACGACTACTACGACTACTACGACTACTACGACTACTACGACTACTACGACTACTACGACTACTACGACTACTATACGACTACTACGACTACTACGACTACTACGACTACTACGACTACTACGACTACTACGACTACTACGACTACTACGACTACTACGACTACTACGACTATACTACGACTATACTACGACTATACTACGACTATACTACGACTATACTACGACTATACCGCGACTACGACGACTACGACGACTACGACGACTACGACGACTACGACGACTACTACGACTACTACGACTACTACGACTATACTACGACTATATACTACGACTATATACCACGACTACGACGACTACGACGACTACTACGACTACGACTACGACTACGACTACGACTACGACTACAACTGCTACTACTACTACTACTACTACTACTACTACTACTACTTTTACTACTACTAGTATTACTACTACTAGTATTACTACTACTATTACTACCACTACTACTACCACTACTACTACTACTACTACTACTACTACTACTACTACTAGTACAGCTACAAATGCACATGAACTAATTACGCTACACTACACTACACTACACTACAGTACACTACACTACACTACACTACACTGCACTAATTACACTACATTACGCTACAACTACAACTACAACTGCAACTACAATTGTAACTACCACTAAATTGCACTACACGACACTACACCAATTACACGACACCACACAACAACTGCAACTACGCTACCTTACACTACACTAGACTACACTACACTATACCACACTACAGTACACAACACTACAGTACACTTCAATACAGTACAGTACAATACACTACACTAATTACACCACACCACAACTACAACTACAACTGCAACTGCAACTACACTACACTTATTACACATTACAATTACACCTCCATTACACCACACTACAACTACAACTACAACTGCACTACACCACACTTCATCCAGCAGTTGTGGGTGAGGTGACCACTGCAACTATTGCAACCACTCCAAAAGCCACAACTTCAACCACCTTTCGGTCCATCAGTGGATTCGCCCTGCCATCCGTGATTCACAACAACCAACCTCTCCTATCGGTTTCCTATTTTTGAAACTTCCGCCACCGCCTTGTGCGGTACTACTGGTATACATAATGCGTGTCTTTATCAGAAAAATACACTATGACAATATGTATAAATGCACTTGCGTCGTTGGACCTATGCCGGCATTGCACCACTTAACATGTGGAAAAATATACAGGAGATGGTGGGGAATGATATCATGCTTTGTGGCGGATGCCATCTCAACATTGGGAAGGCACTGATGAATCACCTGAGCTGATCTGAAAATAGGTTACGGTACCAAAAGAACACATATGATGTTTCTTTAAAGTTCTTAAATCATTTTCCTTATTCAATTGCCATTTCTTGACGTATACCCTATTTTCCGACAAACCCATCTCTCTGGGTATGATGAGAACATGGCATTTGGGCCCGTCCCTTCTCCAACGGAAGGTCCCACCTTCTCTTTACTGCAGGACTGCCCGGCAGCCCCTGCAGTTCGAGGTATTTCACAAACGCGGCCAGCGCCTGCGAAGCACAGGGCAGCACTCAAGTTTCACGGCACAGAAGCAAGCCTTTTTCATACATCCAGTGACAAAAACAAAACGTAAAGGACTAATCCATACTAATCCTAAATGGGTCCCAATATGTGTAAATCATTGTAAATCCCTACAGTACTAAACCCTGGTTTCTCTGGGGGAGTTTAATATTGGGGGGAATGGATTGCAGTCTAGAAGTGACTAGAAGTCAGCCACACCAGCAGAAACAGCACACAATGCTGCACTCTGCACATGTAAAATGGGGCCCTCGCTCCAGAAGGCTGGGGTTGAGCCATAGCCCAAGCCTCAGGCTGCATCGAAAATATCCACGGTCTAGCTTAGCAGTATATCTCAGTCTAACCACTCCAACCAGTCAAAACAGACCCGGTGACCTGGCCAACCACGCCAGTCCTGGTCAAACAGGACCACAGAACTCATATTTTTGTGCCCAAGCAGCGCAGTAGTCGGGCTCATGGTCGCAAACTTCTGCAAATGTACGCCTGCAAAGACTTCAAAGGGCAGGTCCCGCAGTCCCACCACCCTGTGGATTTATTTGTCTGACCCAAAAAATCCAATAGTTGATCAACATGTTTTCATACTTGTCCTATTAGAAGTGCAAATCTGGGGTGTATATATATATATCCATATATATCCTACTTTTGGGCAAACCCCTATTGTGTTGTCGCCTGAGATTTTGCAACCACCATTTCCAACCACCTGGACAGATGTGCACATTTAATCGATTTGCAAGTATCCTATCACAGGGTTGAACATGCATCCACTGTTACTTACTGTCAAAGACCCAAGAAAGAGTCTCTGAAGATCTATGAATGGAAATCCTCTCATTGATATGTATGGGTTTGTCTGACGATTGGGTTCACAAGTCACTGGTTCATCAGCATGTTCCCCAGCACATTTGAGGATATATCCCATTTCAAGACTCACCCACATAGGAACTTAAAAAATATGTATTTGCTAGTGCCATAGATACCTGACAGCGGAGCTCGGGACCAAGCTTGAACAAGGGACAAGATTCACAAGACTCCAGGTCGACAGCCGCCCGTTTTCAGACTGCCAGCATTTCTCATGGGTTGAACCGAGGTACCCCTGGATCCTGCAATGGTACACTAAAAATCACTCTATGAATTTCTCAGATGTCCAGCAAAACATAGACTTCGTAGGGAAACTCCGACATGGCTGTATCCTCTTCCTGTCGCATGTGCCTCCCCTCTTCTGTCAACATCGATTTGGGATCCAGAATCTTCATCATATGCATAGTGATGGCCTTGATTTCAGTGCCCTGCTCATGTTTTTTGAGATCCATCTTCTCCCCATAGCCTCTGGCTGAAATGGAGAACTTTTGCTCATCAAAGGCAAGGATCTCAATGCAGCGACAAATGTGCATCTCGGTCGAAAACATGTAGAGAAATTCATCCAGCAAATGGTACAACAAATCCAGCATATCGTGTCCAGTGGCATGAACATCCACGGACCCAACAATGTCGACCTTTTCAAGGGGAGTCATGTAGTTGAACATGCCCACACAAACCTGCGCCAGGGCTTCTGCAAGGGAGGAGCCCCAGGAGTGTACGATGATGTCAGCAGTGTGATCGTGATATTGAAACCTGGTTGCGATGGCCATCAACCCATCCCCCCAAAAAAATTGCGGCTTGGGGTCATCTAGAGAAGTGGGGATGGGTCAAAAATTAAGCCCCATGGGACCACAGATTTTAGTCCATGGTTAGTATTAACCATCTAATGACCGGAGTACCCATTTTTGACCCAAACCCAACTGATGAAAAGTAGGGGATGAAAAACTGAACAGTTTGGAAACCACAGACCAGAAACTGTCTCACATCCTTCACATGAGATGGAAGCTCCATGGCAGTTGTCGCTGCCGACGTACTCCCTTGTTCTCGGATGTCAGACATTTGCGCCTCAGAATTTTGGCTTTGGTCCTTGCCCCGGTAAAAGTTCAAGATATTCACCACTTCCGGTCTGGCTTTCGCAATGGCACTGGGAAGTCCGGTTAAAACGATGGACTCCATTCCCTTGTCGCTGATCAAAGGTCGAGCCATCAGCCCAAAGTTTTCACTCACAATGCCCAAATCACTTTGGATATTGGCCGCTGTAGCTTCATCCAGCTGCCAGGCCGTGGCTCTTCCCACGGGAATGCGCACGGTGGCCTCATGCTCCGTGTCGCTCTTGCTTCGGTGGAGCAACTCATAGTTGGCCAGATCTCGGGGCTCCTCTGGCATCTCCTGGGGGGTGCCGAAGCCAGATTTGTGGTCGCTTGGTCGCTTGGTGGGTCAAATGCCCATTCAAGATGGGTTGAAACATGTTGAAATTCATGCCAGGTTCCATCCACCTAATCTGGTACCAAAAACATCCAAAAACCATCCCCCCATTTGACCACAGAATCTGCTCCTCATCTTCCATCTCCTTAGCATCCCGCAGCTCTGCGGCAGTGACCAGGATCACTTCGACACCATGTCTGATGTGAGAGCCAAAGGTCTCTTGAAGCTGTGACTCGTTCAGGAAAAGGAGCTGAATCCCGTCAATGCCTGGTATACACGTAGTCATGCATGTAGGTACACATAGCCACCCATCCAAGAGCTGATGGCTATGTATGCATGTATGCATGCATGCATGCATGGATGGATGGATGGATGGATGCATCTATACATCTATGCATCTATGCATCTATACATCTATGCATCTATGCATCTATGCATCTATGCATCTATGCATCTATGCATCTATGCATCTATGCATCTATGCATCTATGCATCTATGCATCTATGCATGCATGCATGCATGCATGCATGTATGTATGTATGTACGTACACATAGATATGTTTAAATGACCCGAGTCTAAAGGGTTTTGATGCGTTAAACGATGGCTTGACCATCCCAAATCATATTCTTTGGGGTTCCACAAAGTCTCATGAATACATATATATATATATATGCACGTATATCATGAATACATTAAACATAAAAATGTCTTAGAATCATCATCCCGATCCCAACTAGGGATGGAAAATTGAAAACAAATGCTACAAGATAGGCTATAGTACGCCCTAAAAAGATATAAAATCAATTTATCACTATCTTTTGGAAGGATGTTTTTACGGTTCTATCTTTTTCATTCTTGTTGATGGTTGTTATATGTATTTATTCCTAGCCTCAAAAAGAAGGTCTAAAATCAGCACCGAGATTCCAATGATGACATCTCCGGGCTGAAGCGCTGAGTCTTGACCTGGCAACTCCTCAACGGCCTCAACCTGAGACGGGCTGAAGCAATGGAAGGATACCCTCCATCGAAACTCCCTAGAAATGGAGGTTTTAATGGGACATTTATCTATCTATCTATCTATCTATCTATCTATCTATCTATATGATAAAAATGACCATAGGTATACTATATCAATCTATATCAATCTATATCTGTTGGTGGTGGACCTACCCCTCTGAAAAATATGAGTTCGTCAGTTGGGATGATGACATTCCCAATAGATGGAAAAATAAAACATGTTCCAAACCACCAATCAGTATATATATATATATATACACATATAAATGATGAAAATGACCATTGCCACGTTTCATTACTGGAGGTTATGTCGGAAATAAACTCACTGGGTCAAAATTGGTGATTTAACCATCAAACATTGCGATTGGACTAAGGAAAATGGAGAGAGAATGGTGAGTTAGGGATTTGACCAATAAGAAATTGGATTAAACTGATTAAACAAAGCATTTTATCTGGATTTATTGCGGATATAGTGGGATGTAACACTTTACTCATATGCTTTTGGGTGTCAGAAAACGAGGTGCACTCCCCAAATAGCACCTCATTGATGGGGAAGATCATGATTAACACGTGGATGCAAGAGCGCCCTATTTTTGAGAGAAATCCATGTGCGCAAAGATCCGATAAATTCCAAGGATGTGTGATCTACTACCATCAATGAGCCACATCTTTGGGGTCTGAAACTGCTGATCTGCCATCCTGCACAGCTGCACATTTTACCACATCTTGAGCATCCCGCACCAGCTGTGTGTGTGTGTGTGCGTGTTCAATATGTTTCACGGTTTTTTACCTTTAGATCACCAGTTTTTGCGCCGGAAGTACAGTACTGCGAAATGCCATGACCCCTATGTATGATAATAACTCTCCAAACTCAGGAATGGTTTTAGTACAGGACACATTTCTGGTCAAACAGGGGGATGTATGATGGTTTTAGCTGTGTCACAGTACCATAAATTGGGCATTTCCCCACTCCAAAAGATGATTTATATGTTCTCCATGACAACTGCCATCACTGGGCCATCCCTACTCTTGGATAAAGCCCATATCATATGTTTATCCCATGACATCCCCATCAATTATACATACATAATATATAGATTTTATATACAGGTAGATATATATATATAGATAGATAGATCTTATATACATATATATATATATTACCCTCCTTTCAACTAACATAGATGTGGAGTTTACATGAGTTAACCCACCATGTGTAGATCATGTTCCTGGGGCAAAACCCCATGGGTTTTCCATCTCCGCAGGCCTGATAGCCCCAGTCGGTGACCTCCGTGTGGAGCCCCGCTCCAAGTTCCGCATCAACGCGCAGCGCGCATCGGTGCAATGAGGAAAATCCATGGGAGCCGCACCAGGCTGGAAAGCTGGCGGACAACCAGGGAATCTCGGCCATGGCTGGGAGTGCAAAGACTGAAGCTGTTGATATCTGGATTTTTTGCTGATCTGTTGGATGTTGATATCTGTTGATATCGTTCAAGTTGTTAAAGACAAGGAATCCGGGGATAAATTGGTAAGTCTCAAACTTAGGTCCATAAAGAGCAAGCAAACAAGCAAATAATTGGATCTATCTTGAGCAGTGGAACACCCTCCTGGGTTTGGTGTCGCGGATTTCTCCTCAATCACGATCCGATGGCTCGGATCCGCGCTGAGAGCTACAGCCGAGCCGAATGACAATGACCAAAAAGTTGCGGGATCTTGAAACATTTGATCAACATATACCAGCAGAACATCTGAATGAACTCAATGTGTATCGAATCTCAGATCCCTAAGCCCTAGAAGATTTTGGATATCCAATTTACTGTAGATCCTAATTCACAGTATACAATGGTCTATCCATACCACACGCTCCCTGCCCCATCGGGCACCCTCGATGCTTTCCAAAGGTCATCAATGCTGCGCCCGCTTCAGAGCCATCGGACTCTGCTGCCTCGAGGCTGTGGCCCTTTTTCCCCCCTGTGGTGTGGCGGGGGTGTGGTACTGTCCACCCCCTCCCTCCCTGTGGTGTGGTGGGGGAGGTGTGGTGCGGGGTGTGTGGTGCGGGAGTGGTGGTGCGGGGGGGGTGGTGCGGGGGGGTGTGGTATGTATGACAATATATATATATATGGCATGGTGGGTATGGTGAGTATGGTATGTAATTATCTCATGTACGGTATGTTTGATATGTATGGTATGTTTGGCATGTATGGTTGGTATGGTATGTTTGGAATGTATGGTATGTTTGGTATGTTTGGTATGTATGGTAGGTATGGTATGTATGGCATGTATGGTTGGTGTTGTATGGATGGTAGGTGTGGTGTGTAAGTATGTTGGGTATGGTATGTTTGATATGAGGGTATGTATGGTGTGTATGGTCGGTCTGGTACGGCATGTTTGGAATATATGGTATGATTGGTATGTATGGTAGGTATGGTATGTATGGCATGAATGATTGGTATTGTATGGATTGTAGGTATGGTATGTAAGTCTGTTGGGTATGGTATGTTTGATATGACAGTATGTATGGTCTGCATGGTCTGTATGGTATGTATGGTTACTACGATGGGTATGGAATGATTGCTATGTAAGGTAGGTATGGTGTGTATGATATGTATGGCATGTATGTTTGGTATTGTGTGTATGGCAGGTGTGGTAATTATGTTTCGTATGTATGGTATGTGTGGTATGTATGCTAGGTATGATAGGTATGGTATGTATGGTCAAAGTTCGTATGGTATGTGTCCAGAGTGAGTAAGGCATGTAGGGTTGGTATGGTAGGTTTGGTAGGTTTTGGTATGCAACAGACCGTCGTTAGATCGTATACGGGTAGTTCATAAGTACGATATACAAGCATGTGCGTGTAAGTCCCTAGTATGCAGGAAAGATATGTTAAACACATGTAGTGTTGTGAGAGTACACAGGTAGTAAATAGGAAGTAGATACATAGCACGTGTATATATGACTATAGGTAGCACGTAGGTACTTTGAGGGAGTATGTGTGCTACGTAGGTCGTCTAAAAGGTAGCATGTACCTAGAAATGCTGCAAAGACCTAGCAAATACGAGGCTGGACCTCAGAAATGCTGCCAATAGCTTGCAAATAGAAGGGAAGGGGGTGCTACCTGGGGACGCATACCTTTGGGGGGTAGGAACACGGAACACAAGACCATATACGGACAAGCTGACAACTAATTAATAACGATAAAACATTCTATTTTGGGGTTGCAAATTTGGAGACATTCCCGAATGAATTGGAAGGCATCCACTTTATCAGCTAGATGTTAACCAGGATATCAAGGGTTTGCTGTTACAGTCATTTCGACCTGGTAAGGCTTGCCGATCCTCCCGGTAGGTGGCAAGGTTGAGGCTTGATAAACGGAACGTGACGTTTTGGAATGCCTGAAGGACCATCTGCTGTAATTGTCATGAAAGAAGGTTGAACCTGTTGAAAACAGAACATACTAATGAATAGTAAGTATGAACATGTTTGTTCTACACTTTAGCAGATAATATGTGTATACATACATATATGGGTTACCCATATATATGTATACTGTAAGATACATTAAATGTCTCTACATACGAAAAGTTAGTGGTCCCCAACGGTTCTTCACAACACTGGTCCCGCGCCTGCGCTGGTCGGGCACCTAAGGCATTTACATTATGACATCCCAAGTCAGGATGGACATAGAAAGTACATGTATATATATATATATATGTATATTTGTATATACAGTATATACATATAATATATCCACACACATATAGCTACTATGATATGAATATATATTTAAAAAAAAATGAGTTCATATGTAATATACACACATGTAGCATGATATAGTTATATACCAATTTTGGACCAACCCGTGTCAACTTCGCATCTTTTCTCCAGCAAAGTTCTTCGTCGCTCAGTGGTGACGGGGTGCCACATGGCGGCGTCTTGGGGCCTCCGAGGGTGGAAAGTGGAAATCGGTCCTGTTGGTGACAAGGACTTGTCAAAGTTTAGGGAAATGCTGGTAGAGCAATGGTAAGCCATCCCCAATTTTCATAAAGGTGGTATAAGGTGGTATAAACGATCACCCTTTTTTGTAATTGGCTACAACAGCACTTCTTCGGCTTTTCTTGAACAAGAGAAGCTTCAGAATTCCGGAGCCTTGTCCAGCGACTGGGAAGGGCACGAAATGCCCTGCTTTTGCAAGTCCTGCAGAAGTTCAACGAATCGAATGCTTTCAGACGCATGTTTGCTCGAGCTGAAGGATGAGTGCAACTCAAGCGCTTGAACAGCCTGAACATATCTCCTGGTTCGAGGTTAAAATAATTTTTGATACTGTAATTTTTTGCCTGTGCCCTATGCCTGCATCGCAGATCTTTAATCGTGTTCACTCGTGCAGGCAGAATGGCGTTCTCGAGTCATATGGGGCCGTCAAATCAACATGACGGTCTCGTAGACTTTGGTAGATCTTGGCAGCTCAAGTTCAAACGTCTGAGATGTCAGTATGGATCAAGATGAAGTGCCCTTGAAATTGGTATCCCGATGTCCTACTGGATTTGGGGTTTGACCCATCCCAATACCTAGGTTGAGCGCCAAAACCATGTCCCACTCAATGGCTCGGTCAAAGAAATTAGCGGATCAAAACTCGTCACTTCACGTTCAACGCATGTTTCAGCTCATGTTCAACCCTTGTTCGCCCCATGGTTTAAAATCTTTCAGCATATTGTCACGGGTCCAAACATCCATGATCCCCACTTGGCTGTCCGGGATCCAGGCATCGTAAGTGGGTTTAAGAATTGTTTAATTATCAACTGAAATAAGCGTCAATCAGATTAGTGGGATATACCCCTGTCATCCCCTGTCAAATAAATGTGCCACTTAGCATTTTTCCCGAATGCGTAGCAAGGGTTCCCGTTTCACACTGGGGGTCTGGGGGTTGAGGCTGTGTTCACTCGACGGTGCGCAAACGTCCGCGACAGTTCGCATGCCTATTGCAAGTTCTGCAAAAGTAGTCACTTTTGGAGGTTTCAAACGTCGCGTGGCCTCGTTTCGCGTGGCAAGCGTGGCACTTTGTGACATTCTCCAACATTTTTCATAATGTGTCCAAAATCGTTTTGTGTGGAAGGCGCAATACTTTTGCATACTTTTGCGATGTTTTCAGAAAATTGATTGCATTTTTCCTCACAGGCGCAGCACTTTGGAGACCTCCATGGTCGTTTCGCGTGGCAGGCGCAGCACTTTAGACGCGTCGTGTTGCGTGCTTTGTACGAATCGCATTGTCAGGGCTGCGTGAAGTGGTGACAACGTGCAAATTCCGTGGGCAGGCGTGGGACATCGTGAGAGTGTCAATTTTGCGTGGCAGGGGCAGTATTTGGTGCAGACCCGTTCTGTGTGGAATGTTATTTTGCATGGCACTCTACACTGTACACTTTACACTCCGCACTTGACACTTTACACTCCACACTCACCACTGTACACTTTACACTCTACACGTCACACTCCACACTTTACACTCCACACTTTACACTCCACACTTTACACTCCAAACTTTACACTTGACATTTTACACTCCACACTCTACACTGTACCTCTACACTGTACGCTTTACACTCTACACCTCACACTCCACACTCCACACTTTACACTTCACGCTCCACACTCTACACCTAACACTTTACACTCCACACTTTACACTCAACGCTTTACACTCCACACTTTACACTGCACACTTTACACTCCACACTCCACACTCTACACTTTACACTCCACACTCTACACTTTACACTCCACATTTTACACTTTACACTCCACACTTTACACTTTACACTCCACACTGTAAACTTTACACTTTACACTCTACCCTCTACACTCCACACTCCACACTTTACACTTTACACTCCACACTTCACACTTTACATCCCTCACTTTACACTGAACACCCACACTCTACACTTTACACTCTACACTCCACACTTTACACTCCACACTCCACACTTTACACTTGACACTTTACACTCCACTCCACACTCTACACTTTACACTCCACACTCTACACTCCACACTCTACACTTTACACTCCACACTCTACACTCCACACTCTACATTTTACACTTCTCATTTACACTTGGCACTTTACACTCCATACTCCGCACTCTACACTTTACACTCCACATTTTATACTTTACACTTCACACTGCACACTACACACTTTACACTTAACACGTTTCTCTCCACACTTTACACTTCACACTCTACACTCTGCACTTCACACTTTACACTCCCTCCACACTCTACACTTTACACTCCACACTCTACACTCCACACTCCACGCTCTACACTTTACACTCCTCACTTTACTCTTTACACTCCACACTTTACACTCTGCACTTTACACTTGACATTTTACACTCCACACTCTACACTCCACACTCCACACTGTACACTTTACACTCTACACTTCACACTCCACACTCCACACTCTACACTTTACACTCCACACTCTACACTTTACACTTTACACTCCACACTCTACAGTCCACACTCTACACTCCACTGTTTTCACTTTACACTCCACACTCCACGCTCTACACTTTACACACTCCACACTTTGCACTCCACCCTCTTCCGCATTCCACAGTCTACAGTGCACCACGAGCACGCCTAACCCTTATAATAAGTGTTCAAACCCTTACACTACTGGGAATTAGACTTAATGCACAATATTGAGGTTAGAAAATTAGAAGGGTCCAGGAAATTTTGAGGTTAGCCAAAAACTACCTTGTTGGGGTTAGGCAAGGATTCCTTGAGGTTAGCATAATAGCTTGTAAGGGTTGGAAGCGGGTCTTTACAGTGCACTGGTACGGTACCAGGGGAAGAATGTACAAGACTGTTAAAATAACTTGTTTCACACAAGTGTTCTACGTGACTGCATTCGGGTTCGTGGGCTGCATCTTGTTCTTTCAATGCACCCATGGCAATCCATTCAGTTCGATGACTTTCCCAGAAACATCGGGGATTTCCCAGCCATGTTTGATTGCCAAGGCATAAGTATAATCCCATGTAATCATCAACAAATAAAGCTGTTGACTAGAATTATCCCATGGTTATCCCATTCTTATCCAATACTATCCCATAATTTCCCATAATTCACCATTAATCATGGCTTTTAAACACAGCTCACCCATCCCCTTGGGGGCGTCACCGGCGAAGAACCGCCCAGTCGGTGTCCTTCACCAAAGACTCCCGTTGCTCACTGCTCAAGGATGCCAGCAGGTCTTCAAGGCCGGAGGGCTCCACCTTGCTGAGATGGTTGCCAGGTGTCTCTTTATAATATATATATATATTTATATATGTATATATGTGTGTGTATATACATATGTATACATACATATGTATGTATGTATTGTGAATTGGTAACAGAGGCTCCCTGATCCCAAGCAACCACCAATGTCACCTGTAGCCGCGGCCGCGCAGCTTGATTTTCCTGGGTGTTGCACCACCAATGCAAACGTCAGCTGGCCACAGCTGTGAAAGTCACCTGCCAATGCCTATGGCTTACCGCAAGGTGTGATCCCGCCCGCCACTTCTCCTAATTGGCTCCCTGAGCCCAAACACCTGTGATATTCAAGGTTGAACCACCCTGCAGGAACTGGGATCACTTGATGGTTGGCTCTGGCTTTAGGAGGTACAAGCATGTTCACTTCAAGAGGTATCTGTACTGATCAAATGTATACGTTTCACATTCCCAAAACTTCAAAAGTTTTTTGATTTAGTATACATTTGATCTGTGCCGGTGCTTGATCGGAGCCACTTCAAGCGGTTGCGTGCTGATGCACGATTCTTCAACACCTCTTCTGCATCATGAAGGCAGTATCTTCCCTTACGCAAGGTCTCCCGCAAAAACGTGGCCTCCATTACTTTGGTCAAAGAATCCGCTAATTGAGCCCCTGAGTGCACCCAGTGAAGTTTAATGCCTTCGGAGAGTATGTCTTTTATGGATCTTGCTAGGAGTTGTGTGCGAAATTCTTGGCAATTTGGAATGGCTGTTCTGGTTGTTAGGTCGTATAGGCTTTTACAGTCGGTAATTGCAAAGTCGCTTTCTGTTGCTTTGTATGTAGGAATTGAAATTGCTGGTGGAAGTTTCTGTGCTGATTCGGGCTTTTGCCACTCTGTTTTTGGATCCAAAATCCATGCCCAATAGAGTCTTAACCACGTAAGCTGATCGAGTGTTGTTGATAAAGCTGATGTTTCTGCTGACAATGTACTGGTGACAATTCTTTGAATCTTCTTTGCATTCCCCAGGAAATTGGACTTATGGGGCATGATTTATTTTGAGAAATCTCGTGGTGTGTTGCCAGAATGATCATTCCTGCATGTGACTCTGGTTTACTTTTGGATGCAAAGGATGCATCTGAAAAGGCAATGAATCTAAGATCTTCAGTTTTGATGGGTTGAATTTTGATATGAACATCACTGTGTTTCTTTGCGTTATGGAGTACTTTATTGGCGGTTGTCAGTGTGGCTACAGTGGCGGAATTTATTTGGGATTGTAAGTGGCTGAGAGCGCTGGCAATGTCTGGGCGAGTGTGCACGGCTGCATACTGGAGTGAACCTACAAGGCCGCGAAGAAGGTGCCTTTCCTTCTCGGTTACCATTTCATTCTCTTGACTTCTTCGCTCTTGTGAAAGTTGAATGGCTGGGATTTGATTCACGTATTTCGTTTGTGAAAGTTCAATACTGTTGTCAGGATGCTGAAACAGTTCAATTCCAGTGAACGTGAATGCTTTGGATTTCTTGGAGCCAAACGGATACTTTTTTTCAAGCTTGGAAATTTGTTCATGAAAGTAGGCATTTCCTCCGTAGATACCATCATCTACATGTATGCCAAGTGCACCTGTGACTTCATTGGTTTTTGGATGTCGTAGTATAAATACGCATGGATCGAATGGACTTGGTTGCATTCCAAGGGACAATAGTTCTTTGCTTAAAGTTTTGAACCACAGAAAAGGAGCATCAATTAAACCGTAAGCTGACTTGTCCAGCTTGCACACTTCGTCTGGTCTCAGCTTGAGGGCTTGTGCCAGTTCAGGGACAGGTTCCACGCCCATGACTCTATCTTTCTGAGTCCGCCCCTGGAGAAAAGCAGCCTTGATGTCAAAAGATCCTAAGCTCCATCCCTTTGATGATATTAATTGAAGTAATAGCATCTTTGATTGTCGTCCTAAAGTCGGGCTATCACGGGGAACCTCTGTCAGGCTTGGATCAAGGTAACCAAGGACTACCAATCGTGCCTTTGGTTTGTGAGATTTGAGCTTTTCTGATTGGATTTTGGTGTCATCAATTTGTTCCCTGTGTTCTTCGAGAGGTTTCCATACTAAGATCCAACGGCATCTGAGGATTTGTTCGGGGGCTAGTTTATCCCTGAGTATTTTTGACACTGTTCCAGTATGAATCCAGTTTTGAATCTCACTTTCTTTGGCTTTGCGGAAAGCAGCTTGTTCTTCTGTCGTCAAAGAGGATAATTTGACCTCTGTTCTTTGCTTTTTCTCGGTGGTCGCTATCAAGAGACTTTCAGTTGGTGGTCTTTTCAGGTCTGTCTCAGAAAGATACCCCGGCACTTCAAACTCGCAACGCCAAGCACATGGAGTTTCAATTGGATTCACTTCCAGCACCTCGTCTTCTACGCACAGGAGGTGTGTTGTCACCAGGTCTTCATCGATTGAGCTCTCTGGAATTGGTGTGTCAATGGGATTATTGAAGAAATCATCATTGGGTGTTGGTTCGGAATTCTCTCCCTCAGGTTCATTGTCGGGTTGATCTTGTGATTGGCTGTTGTCATCATTCTCTTGGTTATTTGGGTTATTATTTTGAGGATTATCTGGTGGATTCTGGTTATTGGGAATTTCTTCATTGACAATTTCTGGAGTGAGGTTACTTCTTGGCAGGTCTGTGAGTGGCATTTCGGAGTCTGATATCTGCCGGGCTTCAGAGGAACACACTGGACGAACATGTTCTAAAGCTCTCCGGTGCAGTTTGCCTCCCATGGTGGCCCAGATCGACAGCTGGTTTTCAATCTGTACAATTTTGGCAGGACCAAACCAATACCCCGTGCCTGTCTTCTGAGGCTGCCACAACATGATCCATTCACCAACTTGGTATGACTGTCGATCCGGTCGGGATCTTCTGAGGCATGCCCTACGCAAGGCTTGATCATTGTCCGCTTGGTGGAAGGCCATTCTGGCCTTTTCTCTGAGTGCCAAATTTCGGCGAAACAAAATTCCTTGCGCATCCTCACGATTGGCACTTTCGTGAGCGGTCATGTCATTACTGCTGGCTATGGACCCTGGTATCTTGGAGCTTTTGCCAAACACAAGAATTTCTGGGGAATATCCTCTTCGTATGCTTAGTGTGTTTTTCGCATGAGTACTTTGAACCAAAGCTTGATGAAACTCCCAATAATTGGTGATGGGTTGTTCTAGGTCTATTTTTGTCAACATGCTTTGCAAAATTTCACCATGTCGTTCACACCTGCCGTTTTGCCAATGGGCATTCGGTGATGTCGTGATGCCTTTGATGTCGTTTCTCTGAAGGAAGTCTTGGAACATTTCACTTGTGAACTCTGTTGCAGGATCTGTTACCAGCATGTTGGGTGGACCTGCCCATTGGAGCCATGCTTCGGTCGTCTTCTGAATTGCTTGTTCGGCAGTCCTGTTTGGTGCCGGAATTGCTACATGAAAATTGGTGGCTTGATCCAATAGGTGGTAGAAGTGAAAACTTTGTCCTTGTTTTGAGGTCCACTTAATGCCGTCCATGAGAACTTTGTCATTGAAATCCAATTCTGGCTTCAGAGAACTGGGTCTTGATAGTTTCGGCTTTTGACTGGCAGCACAAGTTGGACACTTCATATCGAAAACAGCTTGATAAATTTCAGGTCTACAACCCTGAATGCGCAACGTGGCACTTAGTTGTTCAGCACTTGGATGACACAGGTTCTTGTGAGCCCGTCGGAGCATGGCTTGTTCTTCACGTGGAAGAGCTCTGAAACGAGTTCCGTGCATTTCTGCGTCAGGCTGTTCGCATTCAGTGTTCGGGTTTGGCACTTCAGGTTGTTCTTCATGTTTTGGTTGAGTTGCTTCTCCTGAAACCTCAAACCTTTCCTGTGATGTCTCTTCTGGAGGTTCGGGTGCGTTATGAACTTCAGGGTTTACACTTTGATCTCCCATGACCGGAACACCGGATGCTTCGGGCACATTGGCACTTGGCGGTGACTGAGACTCGGCATTGTCCTGCTGACTTGGTGTCAAGTCACTGGGATTGGCTGCAAACATCGTTATATTCACCCGGCACGGTGGAGATGACCTGATGATTTTTCGATTGGACAGATTTTCATAGTTTTCCCAGGCATCATCGATAACAATGTCATTTGAATCCCGAATCTTCATGATGCTTCTTCTAAGTGGTGCTTCCTTGGCATGGATGTGTGAGGGGGGGCCCATCCTGCGGTTGGTACCTTTACAGGCTAATATGGCTTTGATGCTTACTTCAGGGAATTCTTTGGCCATATCTTGGAGAATTTTGGTATTCCTTATGACCCGTTTACCAACCCTTGGAAGTTCCCCTTCAATCTGCTTGACAATCATCTGGATTTGCTCGGATGCAGGTTCATAATTGTTGGTATTGGATTTTGGATTGATGTCGGTTGACCTTTCTGTCCTGGGACGTTTGACATCTCCGTTTCGGTCGGATGCGCCAGCTGCAGCGGGTGTTTTAACCCCTTGCTTGGGAACTGTCTTGCATCTTTTGGGTGGACGTTCTCTGACTGTTGCTGCATGGGCTTCGGCTGCAAAAACATCAAAAATTGACAATGCAGTGTCGGCAATTGATCCTACTGGTTTCTCCATGGGAAAACGGACTTTCAACAATGTCTTGGCAACAAGTCGACCGAACTTCCGTGGATAGATTTCTGACAGTTCGGAACGTGCGACATTTCGACCATGCACTTGGGTGGAGCCTTCAATCGGTTGATGGACATGATCTCGAGTGCACTTCAAGTGATGCAGGCTTTCATGCAGTTTCTGTGAGCTTGTCATGATATGCAGTCCCTTTTGCATCAACAAATTATTGACTGGATCCCTGAGGTTTCCGGCATTGCAAAGATCCGGCATTGTGCACAACATGTACCTATATATTTCTTGGATATATGGTAAACGCATCATGTAGGAACCCTTTGGCTGTTCCCAGTGTGCATGTCGGCATTGTCTGTGTTGATATCGGCACAGCACCAGGCACAGTGCAACCTGGACCAGCATGGAAAATCGCTGTTGTTGGATTGAGTCAAATGCTGAAATGGATCTCAGTGAATTAAACTGTGACCACTTGCTCCATGGACCACATGTTGGACTCATCCAAACATTCTTTGGCCGGTGCTTCAGCATTTGCACAAACAACGCTTTCCTGCCCTCAGTTGTTTCCAGATCGCCTTGGGCGCGACCGAAACGATGTGCCGTACCCCCCAATTTGTGGACTTGATCGGATAAGGCACTTTTCTCACTGCAGAAGACTTCTAATAGATCAATTTGTTTCCCTGATGGCTTGACAATTTTGGAAAATTGGTCAATTTCTTTTTCCATCTGGTTGACTAAGTTCCAAAAATGTTCTTTCTCTTTGTTGGGAATGGTCTCACAAAATTGATCGATTTCCCCTGCTTGTAACGACCAGTCACAGTGATTGTCGTGATCTTCTACTGTTCCCATGGGTCGTGCAAGTCGATCACTGCAGTTTCTGGATGGGCAAGTCCCTGATTCGCGTTGGAGTTCCGTCCCTGCCCTGAGATCAGTGCAATCACCTGCTGCATGGCATTCTCGAGACCTTGAAGACGGCTGTGAATGACTTGGACTTCTTCTTGGACCTCGGTCATCTCTGCTGTGATCCAAGGAGGCTCCATCACTAGCTCTTCCGTCTCCGATCCTTCGGCAATCTGCCAAGGACTGGCTGGTGCCGGCTGGCACTTTGCCTTGGCTGCATATGACTTTGGCATGCTCTTTGGCTTGGCTGTTGCCTGAAGGGCTGCAGAGGCTGGTGGGCCCTGATTTTCCTCCTCTTCGATGCGTAGTTGGATGAACCGGATCATCTTCTTGTGCTCTGTCTTTGGGCTCGACTTGTAGTGGTTGAAAAACCACCTGATCCAGTCGGGGTGATCCGTCCATATTGTCTCGAGGCTCTTGCCCACATGAGCCTTGCCAAACGACATTGGAGTGGCTTTCAACTGCTCCAAGGTCAGGTGGCTCACTGATTCCTCTTCGGCTGCAGGCATCTGAGCTTGAACACGACTCAGTCGCTGTTGCCAGTCCGCCATGGGTCTTGGACGTACGGGCTGGTGGATCTCGAAGGCACTTGCTGACTGGCCAAAACTGACTGGTTGTGGGTGTTGTTTCATGGACGACTTTGGCATGAGGTGTGTCAACTTTGGAACATGACATGTGGGTGTGTTCATGACTTTGTCCTTCACCTGATACCTCTGGCCTTTCTTCAACGTTCTCGGCTTCTGCAATGGACGAAGTGTCCTCAGGCATTTTGGCAGGCGCAAAATCGTCCTGTGCAAAAGTCTCGGCAGCTTCTATCTGGCTTCTCGGACTGGGTGCAACTTTAAACAATTCGTTGGTGTCGATGAGATACAAACCCTTGGTTGACAGCTTTAGTGGGATCTTGATGTGATGCTTTGGCAAGACCAGCTGATTTTGGCTAGTATCAATCATGGCACCCAATGCACGGAGAAGGGTGTTGGACACAAGAAACGGTGTGGCACCTTCGACCACAGCAATCTTCAATTTCATGCCGGCCAACGGGACAACAAGTGCATGAACAGCTTGGAGGGTTCCCTGATTGCCAAAACGGAACATGATATCGCATGAGGTCCTTTGGATTTGTTTCTTGACTTCTGGGCTAAGTGCTTTCAGGAAACCCTTTACATGATTGCTACCCATCACAGTTTTGGTGGCTCCTGTGTCTAAAATCCCCCATGTATCATGTGATGCAAACCATGTGTCAGCTTCGGCAATGGCAGTGGCATGGATCGGGCTCGCTACTGGTGCATTCGATTGTTGTCCTGTCACTTTTGGACAGGCCTTCGCAGGCGTACGGCTTCGGCTGACATCTCTCAGGTTGGGTCGGCACAAAATGTGCTTTGCAGGCAAAACTTCACTTGGCGTTTGGCTCGGATGCTTGTCACGGCGCTGCAGCTTCATCTCAATCCTGTGCACCAGGGACTGAACTTTCGATTTGGAATTAGAGTCATTATTGCCCTCAATACGACACCTAATTCTTTCCCGGATATCCCTCATGTTCTCTACAGGTTTATGGATGTTTGCAGATGGTCGGAAAAAACACTCATTTGAAAAAACTGCCTGTACAAGGCATGATTCGATTGACCGACTGTCCTTCATTCCTGACTCACTTACCATCGGAAGCTCAAGAAACTCGGCAGGCATGGCATCATCAGCGCCGGCTGCGCTAGTGGCAACGGACAAGGTGGCAGCTGCGGCATGAGAACTACCGGAAGACCCCTGGTTTCGGTTGGGGCACTCTGACTTCCAGTGACCCTTTTTCCCACACAAGCAGCAGTTGGACTCCAGGATCCTCTGTTGGAGGGACTTCTTGTTCCAAGTTGGACGGCCTTTACCACGACCTTTTGACATCTTGGATTTCCCTTTTCCAAGAGGCCAGAATCCTCTTGCCCGCACCTTCTCATTGAGCTTGCGACGTGCCTCAACGTAAGTGCTGTAGGCTGTTGATAAATCATCATCTGTCTGAAGGACTTCACTTGCGGCTGCTTCGAAATCTGCCACAAAAATGGCGTCATCATCCCCTTCGGCCAGCAGTGCTTCAAGCACCTCATCGTCATTCCAGTCCTCACCGTGGGCTGCATTGACTGGTTCATCATGTTCTTCATGAAATCCTCCATCCTCCATCACGAGGGTGTTGGAGTCATAAACTTTGGTTTTCTGATTCTTGCGAGCTTGACCAGTCATTTCTTGGAAGAATGAGGTTCCTAACATTCGCACTGCTTCTCTCACCCTGTTGATGGTCAACTTCCCTTCAAGGGTGTTGTCCGAGTCCAGAATGATGCGCTTCTTGTCCTCGCTCGGGAGATTGGCGCCTCTAAGCGTGATGTACGCCTGGAGGTCATCTATCTGCAACTTTTGAGACTTCAGCTTTGACCACAACACGTCTGCACGAGCCAAAAATGAATCGTGACTCTCATCTGACTGTTGGTTACATTGGTACAAGGCTTTCTCAGCATCGGCAAAACGACGTTCAAGGCCGGTTTGGCCCCAGGGACCACCAAGATACTCAATCAGTCTGTGAATTGACTTGGCTTCATTTGTACACAACTCCTTGTGATGCAGTTGTAACTTTGCAAACGCCGATCCAGTTGTATTCAAAATTAGTCGTGTCACCAGTTCTGAAAGCTTGGATTCTGGCCACACTGAGAGGACCATTTCGACCTTTTGTTGGTACATTTGCAGATCATCCTTGCTGGGATCAAAATTGGGAACCAACGATGCCAGTTGATTCGAAATATTCACCTGAGTTTCACCACCTCCAGAAGCTTCGGACATGGTCAATTCAACCGTCCAGACAATGCCCTCAAAGTCTCTATGACAGTCGTTGCACCAGTCTTACAAGGTCCTGGATGCTCTCTGCTAAGGATGCAGAGAGCTCCGCTACCAATGTGAATTGGTAACAGAGGCTCCCTGATCCCAAGCAACCACCAATGTCACCTGTAGCCGCGGCCGCGCAGCTTGATTTTCCTGGGTGTTGCACCACCAATGCAAACGTCAGCTGGCCACAGCTGTGAAAGTCACCTGCCAATGCCTATGGCTTACCGCAAGGTGTGATCCCGCCCGCCACTTCTCCTAATTGGCTCCCTGAGCCCAAACACCTGTGATATTCAAGGTTGAACCACCCTGCAGGAACTGGGATCACTTGATGGTTGGCTCTGGCTTTAGGAGGTACAAGCATGTTCACTTCAAGAGGTATCTGTACTGATCAAATGTATACGTTTCACAATGTATATATATATATATATGATTTATAGATAATAGCTATAATATATGGACTAAACATATATATATATATATACATAGCATATATGATGTGTATCATAAAAATAAAATAGTAGATGTTATATAATATATGTATACATGTATAGTATGGTTATACAAAATATATCATGATATTTGATCTATATATTATATAGTTGATATCACATGTATATATATATACACATGCAAATAAAACGCCCAAATATAATGTGGTAAACCCAATGCCATAAACCTACCATTTTACAGTTTATACAACCCATAAACTGATGTATTTCATGTGTGGTTTCTTGAAATCAATCTCAAATAAAGAAGATAATCACCATGTTGTTGAGTAATTTCTTTATTACCATCAACAAGTCAATGATTGAATCCGTCTATGTATATATATATATATATATATACACGGTGGTTTCGCTAGAATGGAAAAGCCCTTCGCAAATCATCAAAGTCATTGTTCATGTTTATATAATAATATCAATTAATATCAATAATTAATAGCGAAACCAATGGTTTTAGGGTACCACAATTTTCAGAACACCCCCCATGTGTATGAGTATGAGCATGTGACATGTATATGCATGTAAACCAAGTGTCTAAAACGCAGAGAGATATATGAATTATCATATGAATCATACGAGTATGCATCCTCTCTATGATGAGCATAATCCATTCTCTGAGATGTCGCATGTTGTTTCATCATGTAAGATGTGTTTTCTCGCTTTGTGCATTTATATGTGCCGACTTGCCGAAACAGTCCGCAGGTCTTCGCGTGTTCTTCAAACTCAAGAGCGATACGCAGAATGCCGTACATCAAATCCCTTGTAGCATCATCGCCATCGCCGCCACCGTCCACAACGAAGTCATCACCATTACCATGGAAACCATCACCGTCGTCAACATCATCATCCACAACATCATCAACAGCATCATCAACATCATGATCACCATCATCAAGAACAACATCAACATCATCAACATCACCATCACCATCAACAACAACAAATGCCACTTGCACGTTCCACGCGCGCCATTTCCTGTCCTGGGAGTCCCCCACTCCCTGGTACCATCCATCGGTCTCCCGAAGATCATGGCCCGGCCTTGGAAAGCAGACGGTACGGGTACATTGTCAAGATGTTCATAGTCTGTGTTCATGCGTATGCATACATGTATGTAGATACATCTGTTGATGTATATTAGAATATATATGTATATGATTGTGTATGTATATATATATATATGTGTGTGTGATCGTGTATATACTACATATATACATATATATATGAATGTATGATTGTGTATACATAATACATATACATATATATATATATGCTGATAATATGTACATATATATATATATATATACATACTGTATATATATATAATGATAATATGTATATTTATATATATGTATACAGTATATATATGTACATGTTTATTTATACACAGAAAGAGAGATAGCGAGAGAGAGATAGAGCAAAGATGAAGTAACATCCCAAATCAATGAAAATTACCTATAGATCGTACAGGAGCCCTGTGTTGTCTCGTACCGCACCAGGCTTCAGGGCAAATGATAGGCGCAGCGCGTTACCGCTAACGCCTTGTCCACCAGACCTGCTTGGAGACATCCTCGCAGCAAGACCTGCATTGCTGAAATGCCACAGCGTTTTTAGTCACAGGAACAGCTGGGGATTGCTTTTTGACTTCCAAAACTTGTCGTGCAACTATCATGAGTTTTCTCATTTACTATCATGAGTTTTCTCATTTACTATCATGAGTTTTCTCATTTTTTGGATATGAAATTCAACCACAATTGTCGTGCGTTTTGCTTATAGTGGCAAATCATTGGGGCTTCAAATCCCAAAATGGAAGTACAAGTCCAACATAGTCCAACCATAACTGAGATATAACGGGATATCTGTAGTGGGGGGTGACGGCCAATCTTGAATACCATGAAGACGATGTCTTTTTGCTGGGTGATATTCTCTTTCTTACAGCACAATCAACCCATATGCAAACAAGATCAAACAAGTTAATGTTTCGCTGCATATTGTATTCCTCCAATTCTAGAACAATCAATATACTAGTGATATAGATTCTAAACTACTAGTGTATTACAGTAGTAAAAAAAAAACACATTATCGTAAGATGTCGAAATCATATCAACAGCCAACGTCTGGTGATTTCATGGAGCCAAACAGCCGCTCTGAGTAACATCACCTTCCTAACTTATGTCCGCCTATCTATCTATGTATCATTATGTATCTACCTATTTACCTATCTATCTATCTATCCATCCATCCATCCATCCATCCCTCTATCCATGTATCCATGTATCACCATTGGTTCCTGATACTGATACCTTGGCTGATTGCAGTACAACCCTCTGATCTGAAAAGGACCACTTCTTAGTGCTACAGATTGCCTTTCCACATCACCAGGGTACGTGAAATCCCCACCCAGCAAAGCTCATTAAAGCAAGCGCGGCGAGGCCCCACCGTGTAGGTCTTGGCGTCTGGCACGCAAACGCCATCCTTCACAACCTGCCGAGATTTTTTCTCATGTGGCACAGCCAAAGGATCGATTTTCACCTGTCTTACCACCCCCAAAATCACCATAAATATCCACAAATGGGTTCTATTAAACATTATTAAACCATCCCCAAAATGGTACGTAGGTTTATTATTGGCTTTCCCACATTCTGGAATTCCATGGATTTAATACGATCTATGAAGTTTTGGCACGTGCCAGCTGCGCAGTCACCATGAGATGGATCCAAGGTTCGATCCAAGGTTTCGAGATTTGGCACATGTCACTGCTTGAGATCTTGAGATATCTAGAGCACAATTTCAATAGCACTGCTGTGCATCTTCCTTTCGAATGGATTTTAGACGAAGTTGTTTGATGTAAAGAAAAGCGGTGAAAAGAGACTATTTTTGACCTGCCTGCCAGCAATTTTGCAGGCATACGGCATACATGATTGTCTCCATTTATACTGGACTTATTGGATCATTGGATTCTTCCAACCCCCAAGCGGAGGCCCTTGAGGTGGCCTGGTCGTGCAGAGACACGGCTCGTTGGCACTGGCGATTGTGGATGCACGCCTGCATGAGGCAGGTGTAGACCTGGCGGCAGAGGTCCCAGTTTGGTACACCTGGTTTTTCAGTGGATGCACTGCGTCCTGATAAAAAAAAGTTTGGTACTACCTACTTCGCTGAGACAGTCGAGTTCACCCAGGTATACCCAGGTCAGGGATGGTCAGGGTTTGGTACTACCTACGATTAGCATCAAGGAATTTCCCGTATAAATTTGAGCTTCAACTCCATGCAGCGCAGCCCAGCTCCCCTGGCCTGGATATTTGCTTTGAAGCCATACTCTTCAGTAAAGGTCTTCACGATCTCAAAGGCTTGTTCAAGGTGCCTTCCGCGACCCAGGAGCTTGCAGAGAATGCTGAGGGTGTAGTTGGACGGAACCACCTAACTGCACGACTGCTGGTCAGCTGCTGATTCGTAAGCATAGGCTATCGAAGGAGTTCCTAAGAGTGATCTTTGATTCATCAAAAACATCCACCTAAGACCACAATGACTATAAAGTCGGAGTGTTGTCAATCCGAGACCCCTGGCTGATTGATAGACCCATAAGGGTGTATAACAGACCACTATCCACTAGACTCTGCTCAGAGGACGTAGGATCTTTTTGAATCGGCGTAAGGGGTGTTGCGGGCTAGTCCCATTGCAGAGTGTTCGCTGTTGACGTCCGTGGTAAGGAATGGTAAAGAAAAGAAACTTCCATTCCAAACTGATCTCAATGGAAGTGCAATATCAACCAGTAATAACCAGTATCTGCTCAAATAGTAGGGGAACCAAAAAACATGGCCGCCATGTCATCATCACTTCTTCGAAACTGGTTCACATCTTCGAAACTGTGGGAGGGATGCAGTCAGCATATGTCAGCATCCTTATGGATTGGGTGAACGGTCCCAATTGAGGTCCCGAAATGTTTAGCGACTTATGTCCAGGTACAAGTTTTCTTTTTGCCAAAAAAAAAACTGGGTTCGCTGTACTTCTTCGAAACAAACCTCGCATGAATCCATTGAAGCTGGGTCTCCCTGCGCCTTCCTGCTTCATTTCTTCCAACAGTTTCAAGGCCTCTTCCACCCTCGACTGCTTGGCGCAACCATCCTGAAGTGCTCCCTACCAAGCCACAGCTATGCTGGGTATGCGCAAGGATGTCTGGAAGATGGGGACGGGACAAAATTGGCTACCCCCCCAACAAGAAAATGTGTGGTATTCTCTTGTTAAAGGAGATTGAAACAACATTAATCAACAGATCGTAGGGGCTGTTGCCAAAAAAACAAAAACATGCACTGGATGGTGTCGTTGTCAGAATGACCATCTCGCAACATCTTCGCCATTGACCATCCCAAATCTCTCAGTCTGAGTCAAAGACCAGGAGGCTGTTGTAAAGCACCTGCAACAAACATGTTGCGGCAAAGACCAGCTCAACAGGACAGGTGAAGCGCTACAGCCGCTACAAAATGCTGGAACTCAATGTTTAGCCCAGCCAACCAGTGACCCCGAAGTACAAGTGTTGGAATAGGACTAGGAGTTGTACATGAGTGCCCAAAAATTCGTCCTTTTCCGGAGTTGAAACTTCTGGGTCAAAAGGGATCCCAGTCAAGCAACGCCCAAAAAAATGGGCGATTCAACTGCCACAGCCTTTTCTCTGTCCTCATGGCTGTCCGGTTGTCCATGAAGCTCTTGATACTTTCCACCCACCCACGTCTGGGATGAGTGGAGGACATTCCATTTCAGGCAAACGCTGCTTCAAGGGGTCAGGAAAACCCCAGCATTGAAATCCGTTCCACCACTGGAACCCAGTATTTTTGGCGGCAAAAATGAGATCGTCAGTCATCAGACCCCCACTTAGCTACCTGCTCACAGCAAAAACTGGATGCTCCAGACTCTGAAGAGACTCCGGAAATATCCCTAGATGCTCTGCTCTCTGATCAAAGGATTGACCAAATACCAAGCAGCTGAGGTCAGGCAATTGAACGCCTTCCATGCTTTGGTTAAACTCATGTCCCAGGATCAGCATCTTGAGGCCCCGGGGCCACGCCACGCCTTTCAAGCTCTGATTGAAACGGCCTTCCAGTTGCAGAGTCTCAAGGTTCTCTGGCAGGAACACATCGACCAAACTGTGGTTGAAGTGACCTTCAAGGCTCAGCCATCTAAGACTCCTAGGAAGCCAAACCCGTTGCAAAGGCCGGTTAAATTCTTGCCCAAGGGACAGCATCTCGAGCTTTTTGGGCATGTACACGTGATCCAAGGACTGGTTAAACTCACGTCCGAAAGTCAATGCCACCAAGCTCGCGGGCAAGTACACACGGTCCAGAGCTTGATTGAAATCACGTCCAAATGTCATGGTCTGGAGGTTTGCAGGTAGCCATACACCTTCCAAGGTCCTGTTGTAGAAAAGTCCAAAGCTCAAGGTCTGAAGGCCATCGGGAAGTCTGACCCACTGCAGTGGCTGATTGAAAAAACTCCCGAACTTCAAAGTCTGGAGAGCAGCGGGAAAAATCACACGCTCCAAGCTTTGATTGAAGCGTCGGCCAAATTCAATAGACTTCAGATTTACCGGCAAAGCCACATTCTCCAAGCTGCGATTGAAGTCGTCTCCAAACGTCACCGTCAGAAGGCTGCTAGGCAGAGTCACAAAAAACAAGCTCTGGTTGAATCGCTGGCCAAATGTGATGTTGTAGACACTGTCAAGAAACATTACGTTTGCCAACTGTTTATCCACAAGGTCTCCAAAGGTCAGTCTCTCCAAAGTCAATGGCCAGTTAATGCCATTTTGAGCCAAACTCTCAACCGCTTGACTGCCAAGGGTCAGATTTCTCAATCCGCCAGGAAGTTGTTTTCTTTTCAACCTTGGAAAGTATTCACCCAAGACCAGGGTCACAAGGTTTTCAGGCAACTTCCCTGTCAAGTTCCAAAACAATTTTCCAAATGTCAAGCATTCAAGAGACTTCGGCAGACCTTCAGCATCGATACTTCCATGGAAACTGTCACCGAAGCTTAAGACCATCAGTTTGCTGGGCCATTGGACAGTGCGAACATGTTGGTTGAAGTCATCTTGTAATATCAAGGTCTCAAGCTCATCTGGAAGATCAATTCCTTCAAGCGGCTGATTGAAAGACTTGCCAAATACCAGTGTGTGGAGGCTCTTGGGAAACATCACACCCTCCAGGCTTTGATTGAAGTCACTCCCAAATGTGATAGATTGAAGCGCGCTAGGCAACTTGACTTGCTGGAGGCTTTGGTTGAAGCAGTCTCCAAATGAAAGGCTCAGGAGACTGCTTGGCAAACACAAACGCTCCAAGCTCTGATCGAAGTGGTTGCCAAACCTCAAAACTCCAAGGGTCTCTGGCAAAGGGACACCAGTCAAGTTTTCATTGAACTCATCTCCAAACATCAAGGCTTGAAGATTCTTTGGAAGGATCAGACCCTGCAGAGTTGGGAGGCTCAATTCCTCCAGGCTACAGGGGAGCTCCACATTGTCCAAGTACTGAATGGACCCTGGCGTCAAGGCTAAGGACCTCATTCCCTCCAGTGCACCCTCTACCTCTGTGGCGCCCGCCAGCAGGAGATTCCAAGCCTCCTGAAACTTGGGCAGCGCCCAAAGGTAGTTCAGAGTTCTGGGTGACTCCGTGGATCCCAGCTGTTGTCTCAAGGTCTCCCTTCTCCGCAGCGGCAAGTTCTGGTAGAACAACCACAACCCCAGGCCCTGCTTGGAAGGCAACTGCTGCCTGACCAGCTTCAGCAGCTCAGCACCGGAGAGCTCTGGGTCCACCGACAAAGAAAGTTGCTGGCCATGCACGCCGTGGATCTGTAGCTGCAGGCTGTTAGACTCCTCCATATCCTCCATGACTGATTCGAAACATCGAATTGCACACATCTAAATGATCATTTGAAGGTAAAAGGCTGCAACAGTGCATTCATCAGCTCAACGTGCTTCCAAAAAGATCCAAAGCTCAAGTCAACTTGGCACCCAAATCATCAGATTTCAGAGCTGGAACTGTCACAAAAACGGAGAATTTGTTTGATCAAAAACACCAGCAGGAAATTGGGATTTTACTGTTCTATCTTTAATTTGGGGCTAACTTTTTCTATACAATATATATATATACATATACACACATACATCATACATATATACCAATCCAAATTTGACCCATTGAAACATTGACGCAGCCGTCCTTTGGTCCCGCCTCATCGGGTTTCACATTCCCCAACTTCTTCATCTCGTCCAAGAGGGCGAAGGCGCGGTCCTATGGAAATCGATCTATATTAGATATGTATATACATGTGTGTTCATACATATGCGTCTATATATATATAATATATATATATATTTATATGTGATATGTGATATGTGTTTATACATATTGTACTATGTGCGGTAAGAGGATAATGACATCCCTCCGCGTCCCTTTGGTGCGTTCCCCCATGTGCAACATTTATGAAGTCATCCCTCTGTTTTTCACCAAATTTAGGCAATATGATGCCCGGATAATGCTGCATTTAGATTAATTAGGTTTTGATGGTCCAAAGTGTTTGCACATCAGGAACTTGGAAATGCAGTTCTCAATGTAAACGCAGGAAATTCTCAACAACGATTCTGTTGGGTTTCAATCTGTTGGGCGGGGAGTGGTATCAGGAAGATTGCAACCTTGGAATCTTGGAACCATGTAATCCTGGAACCTTTCAACCCTGGAATCTTGGAACCCTACGACCTTGGAACCTTGTATTCTTGGAACCTTGGAACCTTGGAGTCCTGGAACCCTGCAACCTGGGCCCTTGCAACTGTGGAACCCTGCGCCATTTCAAATATCTATGGGTAACTCTGTGAGACCCTCGGTTCCGCAAGTAAACGCTGCAAAATCCTGCGTTCAGCCGGCGGAAAGAAGAAAAGAGACGACTTTCCAGATATGCTCTTCCCCAACTAAATTTCTGAATTTTGCGAAAAAAAGAGAGACGATTTTGTCATTTGCCTCTACATATACACTGTCTATACTGTGTCGGACAGCCACTTAGAATTAAAACGAATTGATGCATGTATAAGAATTCGAGGAATTTGTTTGAATTGTATGTGAAGATCTGGTTTGATGAGAATTGGACACTCTTTCAATCACCAAAAGAGTCAATGCCTTGGTGTCATTCCTTGCTGCGAAGGATCGTGCTTGGAACTCTATTGGTTACTGTTGTTCCATCAAGCGCGCAATACAAATCCACAACTATCCACAACTATCCCATGTACCATGAGAATCTTCGAAATGTTCCGGACTGTTGACTCTTCCAATGGCTCCAAATTTCTGGAGATGTCATCTATATTTATGATTCATCAATATTCATCATATAATATGTATATACTGCATATATATATTGTATATTATTGTATAGAGGAGTAGATTCCCCCTACTGTTTTCCCAGTGTTTTGTGAAACGCTTCTCCGGTGACATCCAACTTGGGCATCGTGCCACATCTCCAGCGATGCAGTAGCCCTCACGGCGTGCTGTCCACCACAAAACTCGGGAAAACCACGAGTCTGCACATAAAAGTTGTTTTCAGATATTTATATATATATATATACACATTATACATATATATATATATAATATGTATATATATATAATATGTATATATATATAGTATGGCTAGATGGTTGTTGTGGTTGAGTTCTGGCCGACTCAAAAAGGATTCGATTGTGGTTGTCCCTTCCTCCCGTCATCTAACAGAACTTCGAGCTGCAATAACCACACCATCCAGGCCAGCCAGGTCTACAAACGACTGGGATCCTCGTGTTCCCACGGCTTGCCACATCGCAGTTGCCAGATGGGCACATACAGATGGCTTACCCTCTGGTAAACTAACATAACTATGGAAAATCACCATTTTTAATGGGAAAACTCACTATAAATGGCCATTTTCAATAGCTATGTTAAATTACCAGAGGGTACTGTACTTGGCTCACTTCCATGAAAATCCCATCTGTATCTTTCCCGATCGCTTAGCCAATCCCCATAGGAACACTCCCCCTACCGATGAGTACGGATCACCCAAGCCTTGACGATGGTGGAGTATGTGATGATATCCGGCTGCACAGGTGGATCGCTGTCTCGCATGCCCTGCGGATCGCATATCTACGACTGAGGCAAAGCCTCTGCATGATATACCCATGGCTCTAGATGTATATGGTTCTTTACGGTCTTCAAAAAATGACTACGGCGACTACGGATATGTGAGGGAAAAAAGAAGCTGGATGTTTCTGGTCTGGGTAAATGATGATATTTCACTAACCTGAATTTAATCATTTACCCAGAACGATGTATATATAATATATTATAAGATACTGAATAATTATATAATATTAATGACATTCCATGAAGAGTTAATGTCACTAACCCAGGGTGTAATATTGGGTTAGGTATAAATCGTTAAATTTCACTAATGCCAGTTGTTTTTTTCACTACTCAAGAATCCTCAGAATCCTCCGCCCTAAAAAAAAAACACGGCCTTCAGTAGTTCTGGCACCTCGTGCATCATTCCACAACCTCTGCGGAATTCTGCGGAAATGGCGATTCAACTGGTCCCATCAACTGGGATTATGCACATGACCACTTTAGATACATACATTGGAATAAAGGATCTTGAAAAATCCGTTTCTTCAGCCTCCAATGAGTGGCACAAATGGGTGTCTACTTAACTTGGTAACCTTCAACCAGGGCAGGCGCGTGCGAGTCCGTTCAACATTGTGTTGTAGGTGACGGTGTTGCACGCAATACCACGCTCCTGCGTAGGAAGTCATGGGCTGCAAAGAAGTGGCCACCTGGTTTTCGTGGCTTGCTGGCTGCTGTAACGTAGCTATTGATAATAGTTGATAACCCATAGGATCCATGTATGGTATATATGCTAACATTGGGGGTATATTGATGGTAAATGTTGCCATATATAGCATACATGGATCCTATGGGTAATGGCATATAATTTCATACAATGACCATTTTATAGTTGATGTACCCAAAAAATGTGAATTTTCCACAGTTCTACTGAACTCCCAGAAGCTAGTGCAAAAAACCCGTCCTTCATCTCCTTGAAAACGGCGATCACCTGCTGTTCAGATCCAATGATCCAGGAATCAACGATGCTTTTCCAATAGATGGAGTATCCAACTGGAATATCAAGTAGTTTTGTGGATGTTCAATAGATTTCAATAGTTTAAGATTATGAATTTAGAAGATTCAATTGTCCAAGATTCCAAGTCCAACTCTTGGGTAGAAATTTCCTTTTGCGGATGGTCCAAGTTGATGTCAATACCAAGATTGCTTTATCAGTGTGTTCATTGATTGCATGCCTACTGTATATTCTGTATCGCATTGGTTGTCTCAAAATCTGGAACACTATTCCATCCCATGCGTCATCCATGGATTTTCCCGATGAAACTTGTCTTTCGTAAAACTGGCTGCGAATCCCCCGGTTTTGGACGAACCCACATCATACATATACCCTTTGGATCCCCATTTCCCCATTTCCATATATAATTAGTCCATTCAATCCCCATTTTAAGATTTTTAAGATACAAGACCTATTCCCCCCAAAGGGTAGCCGGCTAGCCTGGTCGTGCTGGCGAGACATAGTGAAGCCCTTGACGATGGTGGAGTAGATCACGGTGTTCAGCAGTTCCTCTGTGGAGTCGGACGAATTCATGCGGCCATCGATATTACTTCAGTTGGAATCATTGTGGAAAAAACGGACAGTAAAAAAAAAATGAACCTGAAGGTCCCCCCAGAAAAAAAAAGGTGGAAAAAGTGTGCCCTACTTTCTTTGATGCTGATTAAACTGATTGACTTCTCTATTTTTGTGCGGATCACCGCTGGCATACCTGGTTGGTGGTCGAGTCGCCAGGTTTTCCCACAAGTTGTATGCCAACATCCATTGGAGTCCCAATGATCAAGTAACAATTCAAAAGGAATCAGTACCCTCTGGTAAACGTTTACATAACTATGGAAAATCACCATTTTCAATGGGAAAATCCACTATAAATGGTCATTTTCAATAGCTATGTTAAATTACCAGAGGGTATTTGGAACCAACTACCAGCTAGAGTTTATGAAAGAGCTGTACCTTCAAGGGCTTGAACATTACGAAGGGCGAAGCTGGACTCGCCTAGCACCTGTGATTCGTGTAAGAGTTTGCTTGTCCCACTGAACAAATCATGGATGGTTTTGACAAAGATATGACCTGCCTCCAAGATATTCGGGACCATGAGACAGTGTCCATATTCCAACTCATCTAGGCAGGAATTGATAGTACAACCATGCAAATGTCACGTAACAAACTTTAACAACCCATATCCATGCGACAATTACCCAAAACATCCCAAAACCATGAAGCATCCCCAGATATCCCCAGTCTGACTTTCCAGAAATGGGTAGCATGGACCATCCCAAATAGATGGTTCATGGCATACCCCCTGGTAATTTAACATAGCTATTGAAAATCACCATTTTCTAGCTGGGTAAATCCACTATTTCTATGGCCATTTTCAATAGCTATGTTAAATTACCAGAGGGTAGGGTTTACCACCTCAACTGGGGAGACCCACTCTCTGATCCTCACTGGACCATGCATCGTTGACCTGAGCAGGGGCCCAACAACCTGGAAGCTGGTTGCAAGCCATCCCAAAATGTCAGTCACTTGGGTTGATAATTAATGGTTGACACATGAGTTTACATCTGCTTCTCATCAATGGCAATCAATGAAATCAAGCTTCAAGCATTTGCTGCGAGAACGCTGGGGGGCCCGTTGTCAGTGGATTGAACCATGACAAAATACCCCTATCCTATCCATTGGTTGATAGGCATGGCATGCCTGTGGGCTACGACACTCCCCAATAGACCGGGTAGGTATTTTTTAACCCCTATAAAGCAATAATCGATGCTGCCAGGGGCAGCGCCCTAAGCTTCCAACGATTTTCCAAGCCTCTGAGACATGGTTGTTGCTCACCAAAGCCTGGCTTCCAACAACTAGTCCTCACAACCAGGGGTTTGTTCCACTTACTGAGATATTTCTAGCAACGGACAAAAAAAAAATAGAACAGTTGCATGTTGCTAAAATATGTGTTTGAATGTGGTTGATTTTTCTATCTTTTCTGGGGGTTGCTAAAATAATATTACATTTTTCAACATGGAATTCACATCCAAGTAGGCGGCTGGCCTGCACGTTCTGGTACTTGGTTTTGTGCTGGAACACTAAAGATCGACAAGTGAGGATATTGACGCATGATCTCCCCGTCATATTCATCGTGAAAACGAAGTGGGTGTCCCGGAAGCAATGTTGTTTCTACAAGGGTTTTCTCACAACAAATGCCTGTTTCAATTGGTTTCCTCCCATCACAGGATGCTTAACTGTTTCAATTGGTTTCAAGTTTGTGAACTTTGTGATTGCCAGTGTCGCATGGATGCGAGTCACTGCAACCTGGTATCTCCAATTCTCACTGAGCAGACTCGACAAAAATATTTAGAGGTGAAGTGACATACATTGAAATCATTGAATTGCTGCAAGGTTAAGGGCACATGCAGTTTCGACCATCCGCAAGTGAATTTTGGCAGTACGAGTATCAGTTGTGGATGAAGCGATTGCCCAGTGATTCTGGCCCACTTTTGATGCGGCTCTGGCAAGTCGACTTCCCCGATAGTTCGCAATTCAATTTCCAAACCCAAGATTTCAGGGTCAATTTATGTAACTGTCCAATCATTCCAAGCTTGAGAAACGAAGATTTGAGGTGAATGTCCCATTAAATCCCCATTGTGATGGCTTAAATCCTATTAAATCCCGTTAAATCACCATTGATGTCCATTCTTTTTGCTTCAGGATGTCCTCTTCCCACTTCCCAAGCCACTTCGACCCGAGGGTAAACCTCTTGCCTCCACCATGCAACCCAAGGTGACTGCTGTGAGCTTCACGTGTTGCTCGCACATGTGCTTCCAGAGCTGCTGAACCTTGGGATTTCGAAGGTGATTCCTTGGAAGGTTCAACCAACAAAGTGGTGCCTCCTAGTGATTTATTGGGATTAAATATGATTTAATTACAATATGGGAAGTACCCATGTACACATATATATATATATAATTTGTATGTATGTACATCATATATATATACATTCATTTTCGGGTACTGGGTATTATATTAGCGAGCATCTTAGCTATCCAGAAACAAAAAAGTATTCTGTTGCGGGGTAATAGTGCAAATTCATGCAATTTCCTGAAATCATGTCAGAACAAGTTCAACGCTGTTCATACGTGTGAAGGCTGTGTTCCAAATTAGGCGAATATGCCTGGATATGACCAACAAGTGGGGGAATAATGAGGCATAACTATGCATAATATATATATATATATCACTTTTCCACCTGCTTGTTCGAAGTTGCCCAGCAGTCTCTGGCAAATGAGCTGGGTTTTCCAGCTATAATCAAAGGCCTGAGAAAAGAAGTCGACTTCATTGATGTAGGTCCCACAACAAGATGCTGCAGTTCAAACGTATAGAAATCAACTTTCGTTGCCACAAGGGCGGGAGAGGCATGGGCCCCAAAAAGCTGCAGCCACTCACAAATGTCACTGTCAAGTGATGGGAGTGAATCACTTTTCCACCTGCTTGTTCGAAGTTGCCCAGCAGTCTCTGGCAAATGAGCTGGGTTTTCCAGCTATGATCAAAGGCCTGAGAAAAGAAGTCGACTTCATTGATGTAGGTCCCACAACAAGATGCTGCAGTTCAAACGTATAGAAATCAACTTTCCAATCCTAGCCTACTGCACTGCAAGGTCAAAGACACGCCAGAGGACTGCTGGAGCAGCATCTGCTAAAGGAAAGATTTTTGCTTTCGCCCAATTGTCCAATTCATGAATAAGCATATGTGAACCAACCTCTTGAAGATAAAATTCAAGTGTTTTGACTCGGGACCAACGGCCCCGCCAAGCAACCCAGGAAAGGTCCTCTGTCGAGGTGTAGAAATATGTGGCCCCAGAACCTCTAAGGACTCCAGGCGTCGCACCATTGTCTCGCTGCTTACAAGGGATTCCAAGTGCGTCCATGATACAATTCCACTGTCTACGAAAAGTATTGATGGAGCCAGGGTACAATTTTTCAGACAAGGGAAGGCTGCCAAACGCTGACTCTGCAATGCTGATGATGCCTGCATCATCCACTCGACTGTGCTGCCGCCTCGCAAAGCGGGCAGTCTTGGGATCACGAACTCTCAGGTAGAGAGCGGGCTGGTCATAGTTCAGATCACGAGGAAAAACTAAATCCTTCCGAGTCAATGCCAGCATCTCACTAGGATAAAGCATCCCAGCAAAGCCCAAAAGAAAAACGCCTGTCCAGCACTTCCAGTTCCACAAGCCAGCGAGGCAAGCCATCGCTTTTACGATGACAGCAGGAAGAACCGCCCGGCAGCTGCCAGGTTCATGGAGTTGCCACTTTCGGTCTATTTGCCATGCTAAATTCAACCAGGGCTTGCAAGCCGGAAATAAGTCCTGAGAAGCAGTTATTGCATAAACCAGGAGGTACCGTGGTAGCCCGGCCTCAAACAAATACATCCCGTAGGCTCGCAAAGCCCAGGCCAAAACTTGCATGTCTGAACAAACAACAATGGAATCGATCTCCAGTCGCTCAGAACACCATGTCTGAAAAGCTTCAAAACACTTTGCCATCCGAGTTGAGGTGGCTTTCACAAAACCAATCTGTAAATTCATTGGCCCACGGCGGGGCCCTGGGTTGGGCTCAATGTCCCCACACAACATCAGCAAAAATCTGAGCCATCGAGCAGGATTTTTGGGTATGCGGCTGGATTCAACCACTGCATCGAACTTTCGGGTTTTTCCCATCTTTAAGTCAGTCAGCCAGGATGGTTCATCCTTGGTCGGAGGCGCGACAGGCTTGTCTCTTGAAGGTCCATCTGTACGGTTGACTTCTGAAGCACAATGCAACAATCCAGGATACAGGTTCGCTCCCAGAATGTACGCCAGTGAACTGCGCAGCACACGGCTAAGCGCTGCTGAAGACGACCGCCCCTTGGCTGCTGCTCCGATGGTGACCCTAGAATCTAATAACGCAACTACCCTGGAATCGGCTTCACTCTTTGCACAAGACTTAAGAAAAGACTTATAAGTCCGCATTTCATTCACATTGATATGTCCCGATCGTTTAAATCTATAACGGAAAAGCTCCTTAAATGGCAGGCAATCACAGAGCTCTGTGATCCATTCGGGTCCTTCAAACCATGCACGATTGGCAAAAGGCGGCTCTGTATTATGACTAGGCACAAGATCCTCATCTGAAAATCCAACCTCGCGCAAACTAGCAAGGCGATGTTGCAGTGGGATGCTCCCAGCTGAACCCTTCAAAGCCAGCGAGAGGCCCGAGGCCATGTGTTCAACCAACCTTTTGGGATATGCACCGGAGAATTGGGACACTGGTTGACCTACCCTGGGAGTTTTACCGAAAACTGATTCACATGAGGGACGGCACAGGCTGCGGAAGTCTTTAATACTTTTGTTGGTGAAAGAACCCTGAACAATGAAATGCTTACCCTTTTTGCCACAATTACAGGGCCCTTCCATAGAAAGAAGCCATGGCTTGTTGTGAAGCCACTTGGACGGCTTCATGAAAGGAGTGCCAAAGTTGCAAAAACAGAAATGGCTAATTGTACATCCAAGCAACACCATGACTCGAAAACAATGCAGCAAGAACATGCGACTGCTTCCTGGTTGCTCCACGCTCACGAAGTGACCTGACAGTAGCACCAGGGTGAGCAAAAAGGCTGTCCTACGAGCAAGCATGTTGTGGAATGCTGTGAAAGGATCGCTCATGTTGAATCCTGCTGGATATTGTTTACTCCTAACTTGGGGTCGCCTAAGAGTGCCAAAACCGACACAAGGAACACCGGCATGCCAGTCGAGGCACACACGACGCAAGGCAAGGGCTTTCAGTTCATGAAAAGTGCTTGGATCAGCCATATCAGTAAATCGCAAACGCCGACCGCTGATGTCGATCCCATCGTGCACACGGAAGCCATGCTGACTGTGTGCTTCAGACCAGTTTCCCGTTCCCCTGAAAATTTCAATGCAATCATACAAAATGCCCTCAGTCATTGGAGCTGGAACATGCATGACTGCCGGAGTAGGAACAGACGCTGCTGAAATGAAGGCTTCATTCGAACAAGGTTCATACCCCTTCTCTTGCAGAATTTCACTAACAGGAGATTGGAGTCGGGTGTAAAACCCCCGCTGTTCACAGTGCCTCCAGATTTCGCCGGATGCTGTTGAACCTATGTCTGCTGCGATAACTGCCCCTCCTGAAGGACTTGCATCTGTTGAAAAGATTCTTGTTGAATGCTTGGCACGAATGTCACTTTGGCAAACTGGACCCAAAACGGCTAAGATCTGCAATTCACATCGAGCTTGCGGACTCAGAACAAAAACGCGGTCCATTGGAAGGTCTTGCCCCTCCCGAAAAAGTTGATCAATCACACTGAAAACAACCCTTCGGAACAAAATGACATGGATCCAACACCCTAAGAGGACTGAGAGCAAACGCCTTGTACAAGACCCTCGTTTCACGATCTGTAAGGAAATTGCACATAACAGGATAACACGTCCTCTGGGGGCCATCACCCGTCCTTTCAACCCATCAAAATCTGCTCCCAGTATGGTCCCTTCAACCTGGTTTCTCTTGCGTTTCTGCTCATGCTGAATCAACCCTACTGCTGAATAAGCCCTGCCAGCAAGATCAAACACTTCGCTGTCCCTAAGTTTGGGGGTCTTCGGGAAATCTCGGATGCTCAATCGCTGGATACCAACATGGTCATCAATGGCAAGGAGTTCTATGAAGTCTGATCGTGGGATGGGTGAACGGTACCGAAGGCATTCGTCGGGGATCATAGCACCGCACCAAACTTTAAGAACATTAGCATGGGCTTGTTGGGCAATTTCAACTGCAAGTGAATCCCCCATAGCAAGGGTAGCCAGGCAGATTAGTAGTTTCTTACCATGGAAACTGGGGTGGAAACAAGAAAGATGGGAAAGTTCAGTTGAGTCAAAAACCATCCGAAATGCATTCCTACGTGCTCGAGCGGGACTGACCTTGAAGCAGTAGTAATAGTCAGATAGGTCGTCAGCATTAAATCTAAACATCTCTCCCGGTTTCAAGTGCAACAAAGTCAACATGGACCCAGGTGCTAACTCTTTGGTAGAGTATGAAATGCTGCTCATACGGCTGTTGATGGTCTTAGGATTTATTATCAGCCTATCATAATCCAAATCCTTATCAACGGCAAAAATCCCAACTGCTTCGGTATAGTCCTTTTCGGACAAGGGGCAAATGGAACAGGCACCTAAAGCATCCCAAACCGAAATCATTTTCAACATCTCCGATTTTGTGATATGCATCTTTGCGGGTTTGGCAGGGGGCCACATGGAAATTGGGTTCCTTAGGACCTCAGGATCAAGGAAAGCTTCTTTCACAAGGGGGTCCAGGTAATCCGCCGCTTCGAACGACGGAGGGTTTTTCCATTTAACACGCGATGCAATCACCGGTTTGGCACTAGGCAAGTTCACTGTAACAGTGCTTTCACCGATATCTGGCTCACTCGGGTGAGCTGGGCTGCGAGATGGCTGCGTTTTCTCATTCGCAAAATGCGAGCTGTATGGGTCAAAACTGTTGTGCATGTCAGTCAACAATTCTAAGAGGTCCTGCGACTCCAAGCTGGTATTGGGGAGTTCCTTCAAAGAGTTAATTAAACTCTGAAATTTGCCTGCTGCACGCCCTAGCTCACCGCCCTCAAAGGGGGCCATGTTAAAAGTGTGCAAAAGGAAGGATTCTAAGCGCTCTATGATCAAATGCTGCTGTGGCGTGATATGGGAACCAATACATGCATGTACAGGAGGCCGTTTGGCCTGTCCTAGGGTCTCCCAGTTTAACGTGCAAATCATGATGTTCATGAACTAACTCAGCAAGCAATCGAAGGCGCTTAAGGCGGATGCGCCGCCTGGGATTGGGTCTACCATTTCCGGTCCATCGCCACCTGAAGGGGGGAACCGGCCATAAGGCACTGGGTTGAGTGCCATGCGCAGTGCAGGTGTTGCTAGTCAGGCTAGCCTTAGCAAAATAGGTCAGGCCAGTGTGACAAGACCAAAAATCACTAATCAAAACTTGCAGAAGCTCAATGGGATCAAAACGGCTTTTAGCAACGTTGGGACTAAAGGAACAGCTTGGAACATCAGGTTTACCATCCAAGCCAACCGAGTTGGAGTTAAAGGGACTACATGGGGGATGATATTGGGGCTCCATGTGGTTATCGGGAGGACTAATGGGGGCATTATCTTCTTGGAAGAAACCCTCAATGAACCCAGGTGGATCCTTGCCTCTCACACCGCAGCTGCGTCGGCAGCAGGAGCTTCTGGAGTGGACTTTCCCTTTCCCTTGCCCTTCGGCTTGGGATTTGGTCTCTTTGGCTGAGGGTTCTCTTTGTCGTCGGCTGCATTGGCCTTGGGATTCTTCGGGCCCTTCTCGAGCGATTGCAGTCGGGTTTCCATGAAGTCCAAGTCCTTCAGATAGGACAAATTTGCGCTGATCCATGCCGGAGGGCACAGACGCGCGAATGGTTCCAGACCTGGTCGCTTCTTCGAAGACACCATCATATGAAGGGACGGTTCGCTGTAGCCCGTCAAAAGCCATGCTAATTGAGTCTTGCCAGAGTCTATTGCCGCCTGCTCCACAAAGAAAAGCATCCGGGCCACGGTTCCTAGGAGAACCATGTCGCCGGTTTCGTAACCGACTGCCCAGCTCTCTGCCAGCATAGTTGCCACCAAAGCTAGGAGCTTGAACTCTGCTAGGGGAATGCGCCTCTCCACATATTTCCTCATGAGTGAGGCATCCTCCTTCTCTGGGCTGATCCCCAGCTCTCGCAGAGCGTTCAGTCTGGCATGGTTGGCCACTCGAGGAAGGTCCTGAATGGTCCTTTGAAATGTCTCCCTCGCAAGGCATCCTTTGACATTTCCTCCACTGCCGGACCCGTTGTCCGAGCCGGCGAGCGCCCCCAGCACTGGGTCTGAATGGCGGGGCGCCATCCGCTGAAGCAAAAGTTGATTCTGCTGAAGCTGAGCGGCCAGGATCTGGTGCAGCGGGTCCTGACTGGATGCTGCCAGTGGAGGAGCTAGGGCGTCCAGCTGCTGATCCTCTTCTGCTTCGCGTTCCAGTCCAAGTAGAGCATTGTCGCGGTAGGTGGTGGCTGGACCAACCGCCAAGCGACGTTGTTCGACCTGGCCAGCTCGAGGAGGTGGGGCCCCCGCCAAGCGCTGGAGCCGACCCCACTGCTGATCGTCTAGAACTGCAGGCTGAGCACCAAACAACATAGGCGCCTTGCTGGCACCTGCAGCTGTCAGAGGCTTCGGAACTGGAGAAATAGCAGGGACTGTTGAACGATCTTGCAACTGGCTTTCCAGAGCTGCTATGCGAGCCAACAGTGCACGTTTCTCTGCCGAACCCCCATCTGACCCTTCTGCGATACCGGTACCTTGACCGCCAGCGGCACCAAAAGATTCGTCTGGACCCAAATCTTCGCCAGTCAAATACTCTTGGGCTGTGTCCTCGTCCATGTCTTCGCCTCCAATCCAAGCGTCTGCTAACTGCTGAGTTTGTTCTTTGGAGGGACGACCCGGAGAACCATTGACAGTGACCTGCAAAAGCTCCGCATCTCTGAACTGACCTGACCCAATCTTGACTGGTTTGACAAAATCCTCTGCACTCTCCCAGGGCAAATCGACCAAAATGATATCTCCCACTCCCAGAGACGTCCCACGCTGGGTCAGTACTTCGACTTGGCCAGCATGAAAGGCTGCATGAGCGTTGGCTGTGGACTCCAAAGCGCGTAGAGCGTCTTGAAGGTCTATTGAATTTGGGATTGCTAGCATGAACCCACCCGGTCTGACGTAGACAACGTGGCATACTGCTAAGGTTGCACTGACTCCTGAACTAGGTTCAACCAGCAGAAAATGCACCGGACTTAAAAACTTCTCGGATGCACTTTTGTTAGCTAAATCTTGCAGAGTCCTTTGATCGAGTCTCACTGCTGCACCTCGGGCGGCCATGCCACCTGAGCACCCAGAATATAAGCTTCTAACTCAGCCAGACTGGGAAATGCGTGGGAGACAGTGGTGCGCTCGAAATTGGTCGAGCCGGATCGAGTCTCAAAAACACTGGAATGATACAAATTGTAGTTGTTGGTCCAAAATCCAGCACTGTTGTTTCGGCCCCTCAACACAACGTAATAAGTGTTTCGCCACGGAATCCCCGGACTGTCCTCACACCGATACTCGCCGTCAAGGCGAAAACGTGCCAGCAATCCAGCACGGAAGGCTCGGACAAGACGGGCTTTCGGGGACCAATCCCGATCACTGGCTCTGAGCCGAGGCAACAAATGATCAATCTGTGGAACCGTAAAAGCAATCAAATCCCTGGCAGTCTGAGCTCTCAAAATCCTTTCAACAAAATCACTGGAGAAAGAGGGCCGGTCCAACCGTTCCCAAGACGCCCCGTTCGGAGCTGGATTTCCACTAGTGCCAGCTGAAGGGCTTGCAATGGGTTCCCCGGACTCACTTGCAGATCCGTTCGCGCGAGGGCGCACTGAGATAGTGATCTCGAGCTGACCCAAATGAACAGTTAATGACTCAACTGGATCAGTAGCGGGTCCACCGCTCATCAACTGGATCGGTGGTACTCGGACAATCGGCGTTGCAGCTGGAGGTCAGGGCCTACCGCAGGACCTGGACTGAGGCTCAAAGCTAAGCCCCTTGCCAGATAGGCCACCAGTCTGCGGCACTGAGCCGAAAACACCAGAGCAGCGCAAACAAATCCGACCCCCAAACAGCAACAGCTGAGGATCACAGCTCCCAGTCCAATGGCACCCCAGGGACACACCGACGATTGTCCCCAGAAGCGTAACTCGCGGAGAACCTCTGGTACTAGAAACCCTAGGCTCATGTATTGACCCCAAAAAGCTGCAGCCACTCACAAATGTCACTGTCAAGTGATGGGAGTGAATATATACATATATATATATATACATACAGTATATATGTATATGTATATATGTATATATGTATATATGTGTATATGTATATATGTATATATGTATATATGTATATATGTATATATGTATATATGTATATATGTATGTATATATATATATATCGTGTGACCAACAGCAAAATGAAGATATGGTCAGAAATGTAGAAATACCATTGGCTTTTCGGGGTCTGGGGTGTCCAAGAAATGGGGAACTCATCCATCAAAATCCATCAAAATCATCCGGAGATTCCTCAGGAAAATTGCCATCAATTCAGGTGTGCCATCAATTTTTTGGACAAACCCATGACTTGCATACTGAAAAAGTGCTACATCCCATCATATCCATTAAAAAAAAAAAACGTTTGTATAAGTCCCCATTCTATATCATTCTATCAAAAAAAAAATCGCCGGAAATGGTTGGTTGAGCCACAACCCTATGATGGAACGTCTCGCCACCGCGGGACGCTCTGAACGTCTTGCACTTGACCGAAGGCCTTGATCATATTGCCATAGGTGGGGCCAGAGACCTGCACTAAACATGGAACCACTGAGAATTCACTGAGAATTGAGATGGTCGGCCTCTGAGAACACACATCTTGCACATGGTGGTTCGAGAACGAAAGTTGCTGGTTGGTTCTTAATCTGTTTGGGGTAGCACCAAATGGTTGGATCTCTGAACAAGTTTTGCAGTGCCAATGGCCTTCATCCTTGCTATGGCTTTGAAGTCTTTGGACAAAAAATTGAAGCTCCCAAAAGTCTGCCCCGATGGCACCTGCACAGGCTGTCCTGTTTTCAAGAGCTGTTGGTATTGCTTCCACAAGATCTTGAGATTTCCGGATCGGATGCAGGCGTCTGCAAAGCCTCCGAACAACACCTGACAGCCAGGTGTCTTTTGCTCGTCCAAACAGAGTCCTCCTTCTCTTGACATACCCTCTGGTACAATGACATCCGGAAAATGGATAAAAATTGCCCATTGATAGACAATTTACCTACTAAAAGTCATGATTTTCCATAGGTTAGATTCCCAAAAGGTACCTAGTTTTTCTTAGTACACATGTGTCGATGGTTCGTATCCACCACATGTCGCGTGCCTCGTCCATCTGTATGTCAGACTCCTGACTGGATGATCTGGATGGCAGGAAAAAATGGCGGGACCCCCTATTTTGAATGGGAAACCCCATGGCCCCATGGTTTCCGATTTCGATTTTCCCTTCAATCATCCTTAAATGAAAGTGACCGAATGGCATTGAAATATATTGAAATGGCTATGACTTCAACTTCTGCACCCCAGATGATTTGGGGCTTCATTAGGAACTGCCCAAATTGGGGATCTTTTTTCAGGTCGGCATCCAAAAACTCCTCCAGTAGTGACAAAATCGTTGAGAGTTCAGCGCCCTGCGAGCGACCAGTGATGCTTTTCCTTGGATTCTTGGATCAATGGGCAATCCAACAGGCAGCACCATTCCAAGACCCAGAGATTGAAACCCAACAAGTAAGAGAACATACATATATACCGTATATACCCAAAACGGGGCTTGAAACATGTTCAAGAGTGAGACATGGATTTGCAGGTCTAGCCAATTTCTCAACCGCCCTCCAATCGAGCCGTCAGCTTCACCCAAGTTGGACATCCGATCGCCAAAACATGTAATAATAATAAGACGATACATCTAGCATCATCTAGCTATCTACATCTAGTTATCTAAACAAAACAAGTTGCTAACACAAACAAATTTACGCCCTTGGGCAAAAAAAACGAAAACACAAAAAATGAATCTGATTGGGTTCCCTCGATAAAAAAGGTTGCCGTGCCAAGCATCAAGAGGATGCTACAGGTGATGCTGCTGGCGCCGATACCTTGACCTGCAGCGTGATGCTGGATGGATCACCGGCACTGACGATGAAATACGATGAAAACCATGTGATTTTTCTTGGTGCCCGATTTTTCAGAGCAACGAAAATCGGTGAATCATGGTCAAGTTACAGATAGTTACAGTATATGGTTCATGAATTCAATGGAATGTCAGGAGTTCATCAACGGTGGGATATAGAATGGGTACACAACATTATACAACCAACAATCTTTTTCAGTGTGGTGGGTCATCTCAGAATGACTCGGATCCCATCAAAGCGTCAAGCCACCAACCTGTGTTCAAAAGCGGGAAATGAACATGTCCTGTGTCGGACAAGAAATCATGTGTTCAAAAAAACGACCATGGCACATGTGATGACTATGATGACTATCATCGTACTCATATTCTCCGAAATACTTGATGGATAGTCTTGAGATATCACCACAAGTTTCATTGTGGGAATTGACCGTCCCCAACAAACATAGACCCTGAAAAGCCCAAATTAGAGGGAAGTAACCTTCCAATCCTCATGAATCGCAGCGTCTATGTGAGTTGGAGGAAGGGTAAAATAATTCAGTTGGTATTGATGTTCGTACTAATTAAATCTTGATAATAGAATATGATGTTGATATGAATATCATAGAGATCCTCAAGTAGATAGAAAGGCGAATCCCTACCAACCCCAGATTTTTGCATTACAACCATCTTGTCCACTAGGATTAATCATGCTGAGGTTGACATCATCTGTGACCCCCGCCCAGCTTTAGTTACTACTTTACAGGTTTATGATCCATTGGTTCAATCCTGCGTCACAAGACATCCAGTCATTATTCATCCCTAAACACCTCGTTATTGTCCCATGGCTGTTGTTGTGGACTACACTACTCTTCATTTACATTCAGATATCATCAGATATCTATAGAAAAGTCGTGAAAATCATTGAAAATCCAGTCATTTATATCATTTTTATGATTCTAGATATATCATTAAAAATCCAGCATTTTATGTCTAGATATATCTAGAATCGCCGCGACCCTCTCCGAAGCCCATGGGCTTTTCCATCGCGGAAGGCTTCCCATCTCCCCCAGGGCTCGGACTCTTCATCTCGGTCACAATTCGCCACGCGCCGGTGCGATCACCTTTGCTCACCATGGCGTTGAGCAGGCCGTGATAGGTCACCTGACAGGATTTTCCTCAAAAACAACGGGATTGTGTTGGAAAAATGTGGCTTTTGATCACAAATTGGTACTCATTTATTGTATACAACTAAGCAAGAATAGTGTGTTAATGTGTGTCCATAATTGGATCGGATGGCATAGCAATTACTACTTACTACATATGGATGGTGATATACTACGATAAACAGACCATTCAGTATGATATCTATGAGAAATCCGATGCCTCTGATATTAAATAAAGACCCACCATATCATATGGGCCCCCGGTTCATGAATAGATCCAGTACTAAACCAGGGTTTCTTGGGCAACATCTAATTTTAGTGGAATGGGTTTAGGGTTGAATATTGGTATCAAAATGAGTTGTAACTGGTGTGGAACCGGTCTACTGGCATTAAATTGTAGATTCCTAGTACCAGCAAACTGGTATAAACGAGTGATAAATAATAAAAGTGGTACACAACCCTGCCGACTTTGACATAGTCCCAGTTAGGACAATCTATGTTTACGAACCAATTTCTTGTGTGCTAGCGGCCCATGACCCCTTTCTCATCTTGTGCTACGCTAGGGCCGCGAAGATAATCTTCCAAGTTTGTGGGGGTTGTCAGGGACGCACGCACACAAGACTGACAAATGGATATAATTGATTTCAGTGAACACAAATAATATCGATATAATTATATATACAATATACATATGTATATATATATATGCATATTATGATGTGTATATAATTATATATACATACATATTGTATCATATTGTTATATAAATCATCATCAGTATCAATGGATACACATTTCCTGCAGAAATCTCACCATTTCTGCCAGGGTACTCGGCTGGCGGTCAAACCCGCTTGGTGCATCTGCATGAAGACCTGCTCCGCAGAGCCGGTGTCGTGGCTCATCAAGTGACCTCCCCGGCGCCGGCATGAAAAACCACGGTGAGGGACGGAAAGGTGACATCTGGAGGTGGAAAAAACAGAAACCCTCTGATAATAGCTAACAAAAAGCTATTGAAAATGACCATTTATAGTGGAATTTCCCATTGAAAATGGTATGTTTACCAGAGGGTAAACATCCAGAATGTGTACTTTTTGCTTTGCCAAATACGTCAGAAACACCGTGAAGATTGATTGTTTTTGCCAATTGTTGCAAATGTTTGGTCATTGTGATTTTGGGGGTCATGACATCTGGGAGGACAACAAAACAGAACATCCAATTGTTGGTTGGATGGTTTTAATATTTTAATGGCCAAGTGTTTGGTGGATGCTTGTCTAGCGAACTGAAATAACCCTGATGTTTGAAGGATATGCGTTTGGAAAAAGCAAAAAAATATGAAAATCAAAATCCAACACTTTCAGCCAGCCAAAAGGTACCAAAAGAGTGCGAAAACCAAGTTGGTGTTGGGTTTTAGAGAGCCAACAGGAAGAAAATGTGAACATAATTGAATTTGACATACAAAACGAGCCAAAAAGGAGATGTCACGAGCAAACTGGTGACAAAAAGAAGCTTTAACTTTAGCATGCTTCAGCGGTGTTATTGGTTTTTATATGTTTTTATCACCAATGTCGAATGATGCATACTGGAAATTACCAAAGATCTGGACAAGCTCGAAGTTTGTGGCATCCTTCATCTAGTGACCTCGAAACAGGGCATGTTGGTGTTGCCAGGCCTTTCATGATGGTGTTGTAGCTGACAACATCTGCCAGGGATTGCTCCTTCATTTCCTCAAAGATCTTCAGGGCCCTGGGCAGAGCTTTGCACTCAATGCAGGCGTCGAGCAGGCAGTTGTAGACCTTAGACAAAAAGGATCAGAAAGGCAGAGTCTGGTGACATGGTGACTATGGGTAATTAACATTAATTAACAAGATTTACCAGATTTTTACCAGGATTTCCAGCTCTGGTAGCCAACAGCCTCATATTATTTCATACTGAGTCATGCTCATCCATATCGATGCCAGGTCCAAAAAAGTGGCAGGCTACACCACTAAATATTTTGCCAGTCAGAGTTTTTTTTTGCAAAGCTTGAAGATGGCATGACCATCGCTACCAGGGCGCAACAACCGTGGGGGCCGCGCCCGAATCTTTCCATTTTTGAAAGGCTGAGACGGCAGCATCCAGGTTCCCTTCCTGGCTCAAAACCCATGGAATTTGCTGGTGATTCATGGATCTTCATCCCAAAAAATTGGGAAAATTCATAGGTTTTGATCCATCACCATCTTACAATCCCGCGTATTTTTTGCGATAGATTCTGTCATATCCCATACTCAATCTGCGCTGGGATGATAGAAAAACATCCATGATTGAGGATTTCACTTCCCAGCAGGGAGCATGCCAGGTTATTCCCCGTGGACTGCTTTAAACCCGATTTTGTTGGAGGGTACCCTGTCAAATTCGGATGGATTCAGAGGCAGGGATCAACCAGGATGGCTTCCCGACCAGCCTTTCCGAAGCTGCTGATGATTCGCGCCTGCGACGCGGAAACAGGATCTGGTGGGGTCGGACCTGCAACTGCTACGGTACTCAATGTAGTAGAGGAAAAAAAATCGGCCAAATCAATTTCTGCAACTTGTCTGCACTCCTGATATGATATAATATGTTGGGAAATCGCGGGGTGATGGCACCAAAAGAGTGGAATAGGTCATTGGGGATTGGTCATGAACCTGCAACAAATAACATGCTGGGGCTGGTCTGAGCCAACCCATAATTTCCCAGAGACTTCGAGCGCCTGGCGATTCGTGTCCATGCCCATCGAGTTCTCATGCTCCTGGCCGTCAACAAAAACGTTATCCCTTCTGCAGCACCTCTCAGCGCCCTTAGTCAAACGGAAAATGGAGGTGAAATCTTGGTTTTTTTTTCATACAGCAACAATTTGCCGCCCTCTAGATGAAAAGAAGACAATTATGCCAGGAGGCCGGCAAGTTCGGCTCCAAACATAACATCCTTTGATGGATTGCTTCAGGGGAAAAAATACCGAAAACATCAGGAGACCATGTTGTTTCACCATGTTCCACCATGATTCATGTGGGGGGTTCCAGGGACTCCCTCTGACCTTTTCCTGACATCAAACATAAATCCTGCGGTAACATCTGTTGTTCGATGACTTTCCCAGCAATAAACCTCCGCGGCCCGCCATGTTTGATGACACCGTTGCGGGTAGCTCAACATTCAGACCTGGATGATCTTGGCGGTGTCTTGGTTCTTGGCACCAAAGCACTGAGTCACCAAGGAGTCCAAGAAGGGTCGACTTAGGTTCGATGCACCTCTGCCAAAGGAGATCAAAGGATCACGTTTCCCTTTCCAGCTTTGAAACATGAAAACAAGATGTCTGGACTCACATCCGTTCTTGTGGGAATGGATCAAGAGTGATTAAAACCTATGAAGTACCATATTTGGGGGAAATGAACATCCATTCACGACCAATTTTGGTGTCCACCAGGGTACCAGGGTTTTGACCCGTACCTATATTCTACTCATGGCCCTTCTCACAGGGCCGCAGGGAAGTCAGTCAACTGCGCGTCTGCCTTCCGCCAAAATGTCTTCCACAATCGAATGCATGGCTTTGTGATCATTGGAGTGACCCCGCACCTGCCAGATTGCTGGGACCCCAAGGATCCGGCCCCGGAGTGATGGTCCCACTCTCCGAAAACCACACGTGTCTTAAGGGGTACACCACTTATTCAAAATCCTCATTTTTTAAAAAAAAAAACGATATATAAATACAGCCTTAGCTACAGGAGCTATAATCAATTAATGATTAACTGGGATACAAATGATAATGACTGTATTAAAGAGATATAAAGAGTGTTTAAGTAACAACGTAACAACTTACAGTTGTGGCTAATAATGATATACCGCCTTAAGGGTTTTTTACGGTTCCATCCGTTTCCATGGCACCAGAAGCACCAGGAACTTCTCGCTCTTGTGCACCGAGGCAAGGCCTGGTGGAAAATTATCATATCATCAACCTAAGAAAGTCAGAGCCCAATATATATATATATATGTATCAATAATGGTTAATAGTGGTAAGTATAGTTAATATATCTGGTTGATAGTATCAATATGAGCCCTATATATATATGGTTGATAGTATCAATAATGGTCAATAATGGTTGGCAAGTATGATGAATCATGCTTAATAGTAGTTCATGGTGGTTAATAGTGGGTTTGCTGAAGGTTACCGGTTACCTTCTGGTAATTCTACATGGCGAAACCATGGCCCATGAAAGGTTCGATGATTTACCTATTAAAGTTGGTGATTTTCATAGCTATCTTAGACGACTACAGTACAGGGAAGCGACAATGTCACGCCTAAGTCATGCCTAGCATGTTTTTGAATGGCATTTACCATTGTAAACGCTGTATCCAAGAAGTCATGCCTAAGTCATGCCTAAATGTTTTTCTGCATGGAACGCTGTCCTCAATAAACGTGTAACCATGCATTTTAGACATGAAAAACAAATGAAACACAATGGAACGCGATGGATGAAAATATTGATTTTCTACTCTCTTATAATGTCATTTTCGTGTGCAACCTGCATGTCAACGCTGGGATTCAGCATCATTATTTTTCTATTCTCTGGGTCACTTCCCAGTACTACTTTGCACTACAATGCTTGCGCAAAGCACTTCCCAGTGCTACTTTGTACTACAAAGTTTGCACAAACTACTTCCCAGCACTACTTTGTACTAGAAAGCTTGCACAAAGCACGTTCCAGTACTACTTTGTACTACAAAGCTTGCACAAAGCACTTTCCAGTACTACTTTGTACTACAAAGCTTGCACAAAGCACTTCCCAGTACTACTTTTTACGACAAAGCTTGCACAAAGTCGTTCCCAGTACTACTTTGTACTACAAAGCTTGCACAAAGCACTTCCCAGTACTACTTTACGTACTACAAAGCTTGCACAAAGCACTTCCCAGTACTACTTTGTACCACAAAGCTTGCACAAAGCACTTCCCAGTACTACTTTGTACTACAAAGCTTGCACAAAGCACTTCCCAGCACTACGACGCGACGCCGACCCAACGACGACGCGACGAGCCACTCGAGGCGAACAAACCCTTCGCTACGCATTCGGGAAAAACAGGATAATCTGGGATGAACATCCAAAATCATCAAATCACCAGCTCAACGCCATCTTACCTATAACTAATCAACATACCCAAAACCTGGATAGTGATCAGCTACGTGATCTCATAAGAAAACAGGTTACATATCCAAACTCCAGAGTTCCTATGCGTTCTTGCTAAAGGCACGACTTTTGCAAAACACACTTCCCCAAGGCACAACGATTTTTTCCTAAAACAGGTACGACTTTGTCAGATGCCTGTAGAGGGTAAATGAACAAATCTGACGCTAGAGCAGAATGATCTGCAGGTTGTTTATTCTTCAGGGCAAGAGATTACTTAATTGGCTGGCGAATTGAAAGTTTACACATCCATCTGATACATCAGAAGTTCCGACAGGAAATGGTAGAATAAAACCCACAACAGCCGTTATCACCAGTTTTTGGGGCAAAGTTTGATAAATTGCATTGGAAATTTGACAAGGATTTTTTTTTTCCTAATTACCTGAACTCTCCCATTGTATTCCAGCAAAAATCTCTTCGTTCTACCGTTCTACCCCCGCTGGTCCACTGCATTCCCATTTTAGGTTGGTTTCTACCCTCCAGATTTTTGTTGACATAGAAAATCCACCATTTATCTCCAATTCGAGATCATTGTTCAACCGGAAAACGCAGGGATCTCCATGTGAAGGTGCCCCATTTTATGGCTGGTACCCATTTTCATCATCCAAGTCAGAAAATTACTCCAAGTCAGAATCGTGAAACCCGTGAAACCCCAAGCCGTGACTTTTTTTAGGATTCACCATGACTTACCCGGTGTACCCTCTGGTAATTTAACATAGCTATTTAAAATGGCCATTTATAGTGGATTTTCCCATTAATACCTCCATTTATGGTTGGGATTTTCCGTGGCTATGTTAGTCATAACCAGATGGTACATGGCTATGTTAGTCATAACCTGGTGGATCTTTCCATAGCTATGTTAAATTACCAGAGGGTACCCCCATTAAACCAGGCCACGTTCCCAGTCGCCCGAACCGACCGAACCTGCCAGGTGGTACAACTCGCGACAGCAGGCCACGTTGCGCCAGCGCGAAGCTTCAGTGCCGGCCGCCTCGAAGCTGCGCCTTAAATGTGCCATGGGAAAAAATACCACCAGAAATGTGGGAAATATTGGTGAATATGGGTTAATATTGGTTAATATTGGTTAATATTGGTGAATATTAGTTAATATTGGTTAATATTGGTTAATATTGGTTAATAATCCCAATTTTCACCATAGTATATCCCATGATTATCCCAATTAATGATAGATATTCACCAATTAATGTGGGAAGAACAATGCCATAAACCACCCAGAACTGGGATTGCTTTGTATATACCACCTATCTATTTATGGTAATGACTGGGGGATGGTGCAAATGGCATTGTTTTACCCACAGTATACATGCAAAATAAATCTAAGGATAAATATGATCATGTTACATGTTAATCATGGTCGAACCATGTCGAACCAATAGTTAGCTGCCACAAATGACACATACTATATATATATACACTGTGTAAATTATATATATTATGTGTATATATATATATATATTATGTGTATATATATATTATGTATATATATATGCTATGTATATATATATTATATATATATACACATAATATATATATATATATGTATTATGTATATATATGTACATTATGTGTATATATATATATATTATGTATATATATATTATGTATATATATATTATGTATATATATATATTATGTATATATATATATTATGTATATATATATATATTATATATATTATGTATATATATATTATGTATATATATATATATGTCAACTCTCCTGATCGCTTGGCAACTTGATAAAAGTATTGCCGCCCCCCCCAGAACCTGAACACTTCGGCCATTTCGGGATATACCTATGACCTATCCCATCATTCCTATGACGTCGGGACGTGAGGTCGTTCTAATTTAACTATATATTGGATATCTCTATCTGTATATATATATATACACATATTAATATTATATATATATATGTATGTATTATATCATATATATATATGTATTATATATATTACATACAATATATATATATATATTATACATATATATGTATAGTATATTTTATATTATATATAGTGTATTATATTATATTATATTATATTATATTATATATATCATTATTGTTATATTATGATTATAGTATATATATATTATATTATTATATCATATTATATTATATAATATATATATATTATTTTATAAATAATCATTATCATAGGGATGTGCCCAAACATTTGTAGCTATAAAATCAACGATGTTATGGGGATGTAGTGGGAATATGTGGGAATATAATGGCGATGTAATGGGGATATGTTTTTATATATTAATTGAGACATTATTGGAAATATAGCTAACAATCCATAGGAGCTCAGAAGTTTCATGGCAGTTCCATTGAAGCAGTGGAACACTGGATTGTAGATTGGCAACAGGACAAGATGCCAGTACAGAAGGCCGTTGAAAACGACGCAACTTAGCAACAAAATACCCATCAAGTGCGCAGGTGCATCATTGATGATTTGGGTTTATCCGAACATTGGGAATTTACCATCTGGTTATTTAACATAGCCATGGAAAATCCCCATTTTAATAGGTAAACCATCTATAAATGGGCCATTATCCATGGCTATGTTAAATAACCAGAGGGTATCCCCACATCTTCAAGTTCAATGATGTTTAATGGGATAATGGGTAAGACAATGATCAACGATGGGAAAAAAAGGGGTCCGAATTTTGTTCAGACAAACCCACCCTCTGGCCCTGGATCCCTCCGGTGATCCAACCAAGATTCATCAAGTGATGGAATGAAATCGATGATTTTCCATGATTTTCCCGTTCCATATGGGGATGGGTCAAAACCCTGGTACCCCTGGTGAACCCCAAAATAGCTGGTAAATGGATGTTCATCCCACTAAAAATGTATCTATAGGTATTGACCCATAGCCATATTGGATCCAGAAATGGTGTCTCAGACCCCTAATCTCGCCACTGCAGACGAAGCTCAAATCGAAATGGACAGAAAGCTCCAGAAAGTCTTTTTTGAGGCTCTCGCATTGCGGAGACTTGGCCAATGCCAATAGTACCTGCCAAAACTCGATCGGGGCTACGGCTATGCATCAAAATTGAGGCACCAGTGGACCCAGAAAATTGGTTGTAACTATGATAGTATAGTATATTTTTTGTGTATACATATTATATACTATATACCATATACATACATGTATATGCGTGTGTACATATATATATATATATAATCTTTACCCTCGCAACATCGAGGGCTATAATTTTTTTTAGCCACCAGACCTCAATCATCGCGGGCTTCTCCCAACAGAATGCCTGCACAAACCTTGGTCTCCATCCTGGATACCCTTTGAGAAATCTCCAAGCTGGCTTTTATGAAATCAATGGTAGTCCGAACAACCAGAAAATCATGGGCTTCAGGCCTTTGAGGGTGCTATGAATGATCATCACCAGCTTAATCCAGTTTCTTTGAGGACAGTATTTTCTTGCCATCCAAATACACCCAAACATAGTGGACAAACATAGTGGTTCCCTGCAGATTTCCCCTGAAGTCCCAATGATGGGATCATTACATGGGTAGAGTGTAAAATGGTTGACCGGTTGACCTCCAACAAGATAAAAAATATCGAAAATTGCAACTTTCATAGATGTTCATAGCATGTTCATACTCTCTGATCTAAACTTGACCAATTTTGGGACCCATTGGTACCCGTTCAACCCCCCACATTTTCCACCTTAGTGGCGACTTGCGACGGCAACGCCATCTTTGTGGCGGAATCCAAACGTTTCATCGCGCTGAGGGCCCTTGAGGCTTCGCCACCTGGATTTTGTTCGATTCAATGGGTTGGGTTGAGGGAAAATCTACAGAAACCTCAGAAACCCTTGGTTTTTTTCATGTTTTTTCCCATGATATCTACGGGTGACCCCAAAATCATCCAAGTCATTAGACCATGGTAGTGAAACCAATGGTGACTTGGGGATCCCAATTTTAAGAAACCCCCAAATGGTTTTACGATCAGGCTGAGGAAATCATCTGGTTAGTGGTTGAGCCACCCTCACAAAAATGAGTCGATCGGCTTGTAGCTTTTCCCTTGAATACTGGGGGCATGGAAACGAACGATTGGGAGATGTCCCAGGCTGATCCCATTTTCTCCAGGTGTCCATGCATCTCAACAAACGCAGAGTTGGGTAAAGGGTCACAACGAATAAATGTATATATACAAAAATACTTGTATGCGGGAGAACCCTTCAGGGGTTCGAAGTCTTTACGAACACCCAATTGGGGTTGCCCAAAAACAGCCCAAAAATCCCATGGTTCAATTATCATAATATACCATCGTTTATAGTGGCCATAAATTGGGGTACACGGAAAAAGCCCCATCCAACAGCATCATCTGCCCCCTTCCCACCCTTGGCCAACTGGAGGATGTCGTGATACACTTCCGCGGTTTCCTGGCCGTGTAAAGTGAACAGCCCAACCATCCCAAGCCGCCAGCTGAGGATTGATTCCCCCAGTTGGAATCTAGGTGTCCGAAAATGGAGGATTGGGTTGATTGGCTTTGAAGATATGGCCTGCAAGCATTGTTATGGGGAAAATGCTGGTACCCCCCATGTTCAGACAAAGCCATCTGAAAGTGTCCAGCAACCAATCCCAGAAAATCGCTGATTCAGTCCATTGGATCGAAATCCGGAGGAACCTTAGATGGTTCCGACATCTTCCGACTCCGGAAATAACGTGGGATCTTTAAGGGGGTCTAGCAACCAATCTCACAAGAAAATGGCTCAGGCCAAGCCCATCCACAAAAGACCAGCAAACACAAAGCAGTGGACTCTTTGAAACAACCCAGTATATTGCGGGAATCCTGACTGGGCAAACAGTCGGATATTTGAATTCCAAAATCAAATCTGTACCTATTGAATGGAATTCCTTCCGACCATGTAGGATACATCCTACCAATATTGGATTCCAAACATCTATTGGCTGAATGAACCGCTTCAAAAGGGGTAGCATGATCCCCCAGCATGCATAATTGATGGGAATTGTACAAATCCATACAAATCCCGAGTTTCAACTACAGCAGATATCAAATCTTCCTGATCACTTCGCCTCCATCTCCTTCTTCCATGGCTGCCGTGGCCGCGCAGCCTTTCGCTCGTCCTTCTCGGATCCTGGTGGTGCTGGGAACTCCAACTTTCCAAAATGTACATCCCTAATCTTGCAGATACTGCAGATACCGAAACAAACCCGCAAAAATAAAAAGAGCCCCTGGATATTCTCGAATAATGTCACACCCATCTTTCAAAAGTCGGTCAACAAAAGTACGACTCATTTGAACCAGAGGAAGCCCACCCCTCGCCTGACTTCTTCTTGACGGGCACCGTGAGGGAGCGGCTGGCCAGAATATAGACCAACGCCGCCAAAGCAAACATCAGCAACTCTGAGGTCAAAGGACTTAGGACCTGCGCAATGAACTCAGAACTCTTCCCATGAAGGAAGAAAACATATCCGCTGATCGGAGAAGTATCAACATGAAGCACCATGGATTTTAGGCAGTTCAGTTTGATGGCTGAGAATTGCTATGTTTCCAGATTTTTTTGGCTAAGGAAAACAACACACAAAGTTTGGAAATGAAAATTCGGCGATGGCATCGATGGTCATTTTGGATCCCCACTCTGCCTCGCTGACGTTCTCCATGATCTGCGAAATTGAGGCCATTCTGGCCTGGAACCAACAGGCGGATGCCTTTGCAAGATTCGCTTCATGACTTACATGGAAGGTGAGTCTCCCGGGGCCTGAATATGAAGTTAGTAGAGAATAGAGAATGCCTTGGTTGGAAAGCGAGCACGGGGTGTCCAAGGAATCTCACATCTTTGCAGGCTGGAAGATATAAGAGTCACATGATTTTGTCTTCTACAGGTAGATGAACCCATTGGATGCAAATTACACCACTGACACAAGTCCTTCACTGGCACAAGTCCTTCATTTTGTTTCTTTGGTAAGGTCCCTTCCGCAGGGAGAGTAGTTCCTCATGTCAAGCAGTGTCCACCGACTCTATTCTTACTTTTAGTTGCGTACATTTAATGGGGCAAATTCAATGATATCTATGTCTACCCCAGTGACCCAAAGTTGCTGTTTATATACGTAGTGTTTAAAACCATTTAGGAAAAATGCGTTCATTTTTGGTTTTTACAGCAGGAATATATGACAGCATCTGACAGCCTTCTCACAAGTATGAACTTAAATGCATGTGGGTTCAATGCTTACACCACCCAAGTGCGCGGATGTTGCCCATGGTCCACGGTCCGTCTGAAAAAGAAACATCCACTTGAAATTGCCAACTGGCCACATCTCTGAAATCTAATACAACTAAAACAGATTCCATGAACCAACTTTTAAGGCCACATGTTTGGCTTAATGCCTGAGATCTGCCATCTCAAATCATCCGATCACCAGTGCCCAGTGCTCGTCAAAGCTGCTGCGGCCGAGGTGAGCCACAGATGTTTTTTTGTGAGCGCCCTGAGACGGTCGGATGAATCCACACTCTGCATCCCTTTCTTCAGCCGAAGCGACTTCGTATACCCCAGGTATACCACAGTATAACTTACGTCACTTATATAAACTTGAGGCCGGGGGTAGATGACGAAAGCTAGCGGGGTAGGAGAAAGAAGGAAGGGAAGAGGTGAGTTGCGGAGGGACTGTCATCATCGTGTCGCGGCATTGTTCGTCCCAACGAGGATGATGCAACAATGATATATTGATATATGATATATAACAATGATATATATGGGGGAGGGGGCAGGGGGGGGCCCTTTCGCGGGAAAAATCACGTGATGTCCTTGGGGAGCCCCGGAATACGTGCTAAAGCAAGAAGACTCTAGCGAGCTGACGCTAGCTGTCGTGATAATGACAATAATTGCCAATAATGATAAAATGTAATTGAATAACGACGATGATGATGACGATGATGATGATGATGACGAGGACGAGGACGAGGACGAGGACGATGGAGAGGACGATGACGATGATGATGACGATGATGATGATTGTTAAGAATACACCTGCACATGTACATGAGCTATACAGCTGCTGATACAACATGTTAGTCCACTCTGAGTACATGTCATGGTACGATACATTTGGGCTCCATACAGGGCCCTTGAGCGTTACCTTGAGTTAGCCTTGAGCTAGCGTTACTCGAGCGCTACAGTGAAAAGTACAGCGCGTGGGCTACAGCTGCTGAGAGTACAGACAGGGAAGTTGTACACTTGATTTCAACATGGTAGCGGAGCAGTGATCCCTGGACGATACAGGACAGGGTGAGCTCCAATACACATTGGCAACAAAGCTACAGCAGAGAAGAGAGAGAACATAGGAGAACAAACATGGCCGCAGCTACAACTGGAGGAGACCTCAACACGCTACACAGGTACAAACTACCACCACCACAGTTTACAGGAGACTATGCAACATTCGAAGAATGGAAACACAAGTTTGTGGCCTACTTGGGGCTACAGAACTCAGCATTCCCAAGACTCCTACACATAGCAGAAACCTTTGACCAGCCAGTTACAGATGAACTCCTGGCAGACGGTGCCAGAGACAGAACAGAAGCACAACAATGGATACAACTCAGCAAAGAACTACACTACATCCTCATCAACGTGTGCCAAGGACAAGCAGCTGTCCTCTGCAGGCAACATACACTGCAAGCAGTTGGCCTTGAAACTTGGAGGCAACTACACAAACGCTTTTCCATCCCACTGGGTACACGCAGCGTCGGGTACCTTACAAAGCTTTTGAAGCCACAGTTCAACGAGAACAAGTTTGAGGAGTCCTTTACAACATGGGAATTTGAGATAGCAAGGTACGAAAGAGACAACCAAGCACCAATACCAGACAACATCAAAATCACAGTACTACTCAACGAGACCAAAGGACCATTACAACAACACCTTCAACTAAGAGCAGGAGCCATACAACGGTATGCAGACATTCGAGAACTCATTCTTGAGTATCACAGGGCTACAACAGCTTTCTCCAGGATGCAGGCACAACAACAGGCAATGAACAGCAGCACAAATGAGACACAGCCCATGGACATAGGAGCTACGTACAAAGGAAAAGGAAAGTACAATGGCAAAGGAAAAGGAAAGTAAAACAAAGGAAAAGGAAAGACACAATGGTACAACAAAGGAAAAGGATATACAGGATACAGTCAACAAGGATACAAAGGAAAAGGTCCAACAGCAGTTGGATATGGCAACTCCTACAAGGGAGCAATGCAGTACAAAGGAAAGAGCAAAGGAAAAGGACCATCACAGTGGCAAGGTACAACAATGAACAAAGGCAAAGGAAAAGGAACATGTTACAAATGTGGTCAACCAGGCCACTACGCAAAAGACTGCAGAGTGGCAGTCTACAACGTTATGGACACAAATGGAGGCACAGACCAGTACGACCAACAACAGTCATACTACCAACAGCCATGGACAGAACAAGAGCAATGGAACTACGAGCAACAGTGGTTCCCAGAAGAACAGCAATGGTACAACCCAACACAGCAGGCAACCTACAACGAAGAACAACAAGCACCACAGATGCCTACAGCACCAGCGCAGGTAGTTTTCACAGTAGAGTTTGAAACAACTACAATTGCCTCAGTCACAACCACAGGCCTCAACACCTACAAGACTGTCGAGCTCATGATCGACAGTGGCGCAGCAGTACAAGTCTGTCCACCAACCTTTGGTACAGACTTTCCACTGATGCCTCTTACAGAGGAACAAGCACCACCACTTCGCTCAGTTACAGATGAGCCCCTTTGGGTTCTTGGCTACAGATGGGTGCGCTTCAAGAACATACAAGGACAACACTTGGTGATGCCATTCTACGTCATAGATGGCATACGACACCCCATCGTCAGTGTTACAAGACTCCTGGAACAAGGTTTCGAACTCAACCTCAGAGGTACAGAGTCTACACTACAGAAAGGAGATGTGTTTCAGGCACCACTTACAAGTAAAGACAGACTACTCTACGTCCACCTGGAAACAGCACCACTGGAAGAAGGAACAAAACTGGTGATACAAAACACTCCACAAGGACAAGTGGCAATGATTGCCCCAACACACACACTTACAGCAACAGGACCACGACCTCAGCAAGGAGGCAACAACGACTTCTGGAAGTACAACGAACAAGGATACCTGGTCAGAGTACACAAGAGAGGAAGAAAGGCATTGTTCACACCAGGATACGGCAACCAATCAGCATGTCCAGTACAATTTGACAGACTGGACGATTACAGGAAAACAATCATACACAACAAGGATGGTACACAGTCAGTGCTTGAAGACAAGTTCAAGACACTTACAAAGCAAGAAGCAAACAGAGAAGTTACAGGAACAAATTGGCAAGGAGAAACATGGTTCAGAGTCCTGATCAACAAAGGAAAGACAGGACAACAGAAACAAAGCACAACAGAAGAAAAGCAAGTTCAGAAGAGAACAGATGAAGGAAAGGAGATTAGGTACAGACACACGTGCAAGCAACCGGAGAAGGAAGATACACTTCCAACACCGATGAAGATGGATGGTACAACAGACTACTGGATCAAAGAAGGAAGATTCTGGAAGAGAGTACACGTGAAGCCGAGAAAAGAGTTCTACACACCAACACCTGAAGACAATGGACCAGACATCGACAATCTACTTCCATACAGGGCAACCCACATATACGAGGAGAACAACATTAGAAGAATTGAAGACAACTGGACAACAGAGCCACAGCCGACAAGACAGCAAGAGTGGACAGGATCCACAACCTTTGAGGAGAAGAGAGAATACAGGCAAGAGATGCCAACAGAAGAAGAGGATGAAAAGCAGAGCGCAAACAAAGCAAAAGCAATGGCACAGCCAGTACAGCCAACACCGCAAGAGATACAACAACACAACCTCACACACATGCCATACAGGAATTGGTGTCCTGTGTGCATGCAGTCTCGTGGCAGACAAACAAGCCACCAACAGCAAACATCAAGACAGCCAGTCATACAAGTTGACTTCGCCTACATCAGAGGTTACAACGACAAATTGCCAGTTCCAATCTTGACAGCAATCGACGTACAAACCGGCATGGCAATGGCAACAATGCTTACAGACAAAAAGAGCCAGTTTGCATACGCTCAAACATCCTTACAAGCATTCATTTTGGAATGTGGCAGAACAGAAGGTATTCTACAAAGTGACCAAGAGGAATACCTGATGGCGCTCCTTAGAGCTACAGCCAAGGCAACAGGCAACATGACAGTGCGTTTTGCACCAGCATACAGCTCACAAAGCAGTGGCAGCATTGAACGATTCCATCGTACATTGGCTGGCCACATCAGAACACTCAGAGAACAAATCATACAAAACTACAACTACAGAATGCCAATCACACATCCAATCATGGCTTGGGCAGTACGACACTCAGCATACCTGATCAACAGATTCCTCATCAAAGCAGATGGCTACACAAGCTACCACAAAAGATGGGGAAGAACACACAACGCTGCCCTATGCGAGTTTGGAGAAACAGTAATGTACATGGTACAGTCCCTCAAACAAAGACCAAAACTTGAGCCCAGGTTTTACAAAGGCATTTGGTTGGGCAAATGTACATCCACCGGAGAGTCCTTCATTGGCATCGCAGGCAGAATTGTACGTTCACGTACAATCAGAAGACTAGCAGGTACAAACAGGTACGATGCACAACTGTTGGACACGATCACTGGCACACCGTGGAATCCTACACCACCAATTGGGTTCCAGCCAGCGTTCATACTACCACCAACACCAGTACAACCACAGGTACAAGCCCAGGCAGGGCAAGCAACAAAAGAGGAGACAAGCACAAGCAGTCAACCACCAACAACAAGACAAGCAACAGAAACAAACGAAGGAGAAGCAGAAGCAAAGAAGGCAAAGACAGAGATACACAAGAAGCAAAAGGTTGAACAACAACAACAGCCAAGCACAGCTTCAACATCAACACACCCAGTTTCATTGCGCCTGGGTACATCACTCATGCCAATTGGCTCACCAACAAGACCAGTAGATGATCAAGTACACGAAGGAAGTGCAAGTAAAAGCAGAAAGCAGAATACAACACAAGAAGCACCGGCAAGACCAGAGGAGACAAAGGAAAGAGACAGTACAAGACCAAGATTGAGGATCAATGCAGTTACAGTGGCATTGAAGAGCGGAAAGAAGATTACAACAGCAACAAGTGAAGACCCACAAGAGGTACGAGCAGAACAAAGGCTACTAGAGCCTCACATATACAACAATGAAGGTTTCGATACAGAGAAGCTGAAACAAGGAATGCAGAAAGAAATGGACTCCATGAAAACACAAGGAGTCTACGAGGAGATAGATGTAACAAAGCTTACACCACAACAAAGACAAGAACTTGATCTCGACAACATCATCGAGTCAAGATGGGTCTACAGATCCAAAGGAGATGAAGTACGAGCAAGGATTGTAGCAAAGGGCTACACAGAACACATCGAGGACCAAGACGATGTGTATGCAAGTACACCGCTTTTTGCAGTGCTCAGGATACTCCTAGCACTCAGCATGGCCCGAGGATGGATTGTACAGGTAGGTGACATATCTACCGCTTTTCTACACGCGCTTGCAGCAACAGCAGGCTTAGTACTTCGACCACCAAAGGAGTACTACACAAACCCAAACATCCTCTGGAGGCTACACAAAGCAATGTACGGGCTTAGAAGCAGCCCCAAAGCCTGGCAAGAACACCTGGCAAAGGTACTTACAGACCTCGGCCTCAAAAGACTACAGTCAGAGCCCAATGTCTACACCAATGGCAAAGTTTACATCATGGTCTATGTTGACGATCTTCTCTTTACAGGAGAACCTGATGAGGTCGCTCGAATTTTCAAGGAGATACAGGCCAAGATGTTGCTTCGCCATACAGGCACCTGCACAACAGGCAAAACAATTGACTTCCTTGGCAGGAAGATTACAAACAAAGGAGATTACTTTGAAGTCTCTTTGGGAAACAGCTACATTGACAACATCCTACAAGAAGCAAACTTGCAAAAGTCAACACCAGCCGTCACAACAGGTACAAACAGCACAACTCCTACAACAGAACATGAGGAGCTTCTTGACACAGAAGAGCACGCGCACTACAGGCGCATGGTCGGAAAGCTACAGTGGCTTTCATACACACGACCTGATCTGAGCTTCGCAGTAAAGGAGCTCGCACGTTCTCTACAGCAACCTACAGTCCGCGACAGACTGCGGCTACGACACTGCCTCAGGTACCTCGCAGGTACACAGCATCACAAGTTCGTGATACAACCAACAGTGTTCATACATCCCAGCAACAAGGATCCACTCGACTTGACAGTCTACACAGATGCAGACTGGGCAGGATGTCAGGTTACACGCAGAAGTACATCTGGCTTCGTGATCGAGTTCCTTGGGACTACAGTTCATTTTGGTTCACGTACACAATCCGTGGTTGCACTTTCCTCCGCGGAAAGCGAATTCTACGCGATTGGTACAGGTGCTACAGAGGCACTACACCTCAAGAACTTCCTGGGAGAGATCCTACATAACAAAATCATCCTCAAAATACACACTGACAGCACATCAGGCAAGAGCATGGCTACACGCATTGGCGTGTCCAAGCGAGCCAAACACATCGAACTCAAATACATGTTCATTCAGCATCTCATCCACGACGGCCTACTTTCCATACACAAGATCAACACCAAACACAATCCTGCGGACATACTTACAAAATATGTGACGAGAGAAGTGCTCCAGTGGCACTTACATCAAGCGGGCATACGTCCGCCAGACAGTTGAGGAGAATCCAGCTACAGCAGTTTCACACACCAGCATACGAACACAACAAGTGTACGCGTATCTGCAGCCTACTTGATTGAGTATATCATGTACACGTATGTTTACCTTGAGGGGTACATGGTCATTGTGATACAGTTTGGCACGTACATGATCACCTCATCTTTCACTACATCATTCACCCCAAGGGTTACATGATCGTTTTCTTTTTCACTGTCGTTTTTGCAGTACATGTTTTGGCGATACACTTTGCTGGCCGCGCCGTCCGATTTTTTAGGTGCAAGCCCTGGTTTTAGCTACAGCCTCGGATACAGCCATGGCACGCATGACCGGCGTCACGGGCGTACAGCCCTACAAATCCCTCTACACCGGAGCGGATTTAGGGTGCCTCTATGACCTCGGAGAGATGCACGAGGTTACAGCGAGGGACGAATTTACAGACCTTCGCAGTACAGAACCCATCGATGAGTCAGTGGATACGTTGTACATTCCATTGACCAAAGGCCATTACATGAGTGGCCGCGGCGAAGGGTACAAGCATGCCCAGATTCGTCCACAGGGCACGTACGGGATGACAATGGGACATTTTTCGATGCATGATGCGATCACCTGGTTGATTTTCTTGGTGTATCACGGGTACATCAAGACCCAGTACACAGATGAATTTTATGTGAAGATGTACACCCCGGAATTGGCTCGACTGACCGCCTTGATGTACAACAAGATGGTCAACGTTTTCAATAGGGGATTCGTTGGCATGAGAGTCCAATTTCTGGAGAACATGGTGCACAGCTTTTCTCAAAGGGAAATCAATTCACAAAGGATCTTCAGGGTACAGATCAACATGGCTGACATTCTCAGCCGCTACAGCCTTGACAACGGGTACCTCTTTCTTGAGCACATCCCGTTGCATGTGTCTACAATCCTCGATACACTGGACGAGACAGATCCAGTCCATGCAGGACTGACAATGGCACTGAGCTGGCATGGGGCCCAAGTGCTACAGCACTTTCCTACAGATCAGCTCTACAAGGTGGTGAGCTACATCTCAAAATACAACGTGAATATCCCACAGACAGAATCGGGTACAGTGCCGATGGGCACTCCTGGCGCCCAATTGCCACCTCAGGTACAGCCCATTGATGAATCGTCTACAGGCATCGTAGACACTCCAGAAGAGCCTACAGATGCTGTGGAGATTACAGGCTGAGCTGAATCTACATGAGATGTTCTATAAATCTGAATTTGTGAAGTACATGGTTGGATACTGCTACAGTTCTTTTACAACGGTTTCTGACTACATGTGAGTAGCTTCTGCATGGATACATCAGCTTGTACAATTCTGGACGCAAGATGACTGTACACCAACACGGCACCACGTTTTGATCGATGTACAGGTAGTCGACACTGAAGTTTTGTACAGGCGTTGATGTCTTACATGATTTAATACAGTTCAGTTATACAATGATTCTTTCAATGTTTGTGAAGTACATGTTGCAGTTGAGGCAGGGTGTTAAGAATACACCTGCACATGTACATGAGCTATACAGCTGCTGATACAACATGTAAGTCCACTCTGAGTACATGTCATGGTACGATACATTTGGGCTCCATACAGGGCCCTTGAGCGTTACCTTGAGTTAGCCTTGAGCTAGCGTTACTCGAGCGCTACAGTGAAAAGTACAGCGCGTGGGCTACAGCTGCTGAGAGTACAGACAGGGAAGTTGTACACTTGATTTCAACAATGATGATGATGATGATGGTGATGGTGGTGATGGTGGTGATGGTGGTGGTGGTGGGGGAGGGGGGGGGGGGGAGGGGGGGGGGGGGGGGGGGGGGGGGGGGGGATGTTGATACTTGCTAAAGCAAGAAGACTCCAGCTAGCTGACGCTAGCTTTCGTGAATATATAAATAATATATATATATATAGCTGATATAGACATATATAGATATAAACTTGTAAATAGAGTATAGATATAGCATAGATATATTCATAACCATCAACCACAAGGAATGAAATGGGCGAACCACTGAGCTGGGGGCAAAGAGGCGCAGGCTGCAATGAGCCTTCGCCCAGGTGGCAGGTGGAAAATCTTGGATGGAAAATGGTGGATCTGTTTGAAGTCTTTCCATTCTAAACACTTGTAGCTGGTGGATCCCGTCAAAATCGCCCTGAGCCAAATGCTTTCCCCTTCCACGAAACCATATGGTGGTTTGGTCTTTCCCAGGCGATCAACCAATCCATTGAAACACTGCGGGCGAGATGCTACAGGCAGGCAAGTCGCGGGGAGGTTCCGAGACCTGTTTCTTGGTGGGGGCGCTGCTGGAAGCAAAGCGGCTGCGGTGCATCTCAAACCGTGCATCCCAAACTGGACCTCAAGGGCCCAGACCTCGGTATCACCCAAACTTCCTCAACAACCTCAAGAAATCTCTCAAACCCCCGTCCCAAAATGGCCTTAAATGGCCTTAAATGGCCTTAAATGGCCTTAAATGGCCTTAAATGGCCCCAAAAGCTCTAGAGACCGCCACGATTTATCACGTTGTCACATCCCTGGAGGCTCAGCCAGGCACCAACAGGTGGACACCACATCTCAGTGGCCTTGTGGAACCGTCCCCGATTCGGCTGATTTGGAAGTTGACTCTCACCATATACCACTGGGATCCACTGGGTTAAGTGGGATGATTCTTCAAATGAAGAATTTCATACTTTCACACAAGCAACAGCGGGTGGATTTTCAGCATCAGTTTTTCTCACAAATGTGTGCAGAGTCGGCCTTCCAGTAACCAGTCAGCCACAACTGAACACAGGGGTACCGGTACCAATCGACCCAAAAAGAAATGTGTCAATCATTTTGAGCCACAGCCAATCCTGCCGATAAATGTTTCAATCACTTGGATGATCTGCGTGATTATCCTCCTGCATGATCCTGCAGCCATGGTTTTTCGGACATGTTGATACGCTGTTGGTTCCTGAGCATGCAGGCCGTCTTAAAAATGTTGGAGGGGCCACAACGATTGATAGTGACAACCAAAAATGGTATGATGTGACAATATGTCTACAAAAACATGCGTACATACATACAATACATTACATTACAAGATTGTATTTGCATTTACATTTACATTTGCATTTATTGCATCACATACATGTATGTATATATATATAGTATATACAACTATGTATATACATATACTGCCCAAAATGAGCGCCATCGAGCGTGACTCAGGGAGCATTCCAAGACCCTGGCGTGGTACTCCATGAGCTCCGCCGATCGCTACCTGGCTGCCTCCACGCGGTGCTTGATTGGAAGCCAGGGGAAACTGAAGCACAACAATCATCAACAATCTGGGTAAATTACAGTAGAGCAGCGGCCATCTGGGGATGATTCCGAATCATCCCCCGGATTGATGATTCCCCAAATCCTAACCATGATTCCAGTGAGGTCACAGTGAGGTCACTATAACTTGCAGTGTTGATAGCTTCTGACCAATCAATGATAAAAATCGGGGCTTCAGTAGATGGATCATCAAGAGAATCTGGGGTCGCTGAAGCTGCTTTGAATCACCTTATCATCCCCTATCCGTGGCATGCAGATCCCAAGCCTTCTTCTGGTTAGTCGTTTCAACATCCCAAATACAATTGAAGATGGACATCTTGGAAAGCGTCAACCAGAAAAGGTTTGATGTCACCATGTTCATTGTTTTTATAAGTTATGATTATACATCTGCTACATATATATATAATTGATTATAAATTACAATTGTAATATCTCCAGGTTTTGCTGATGATAAACCCAATCTTTGATTATCTGATAGCGACCCAAATCACGACCCCCAGCCATTTGTGTTTCCCCTATGGCTCCACCTTGCAGCGGATCGCGGTGAAAACTCTCCCGGGCACTTGAGCCATGGATTCCATGGATGGTGGGCACGATGGATACGGTTTTTTGTCATGTTGAGAAACCTCAACAGTACGGATTTAACAAGATAATCAACACCATAGGGGGAAAAAATGAACCCATATTCAACACCAAATCCGTACCTGGTTAAAATATTTTTAAATATTAATTGCCTTTCTGGGACTGTAGGGGCATATTTTGTGCAAGCACTGTCCGCCATTTGGCTGTGTGGCTTCGAGAAATCAAAAGATCAGGAAGCCCCAACGCAGGCGATGGGTTTCTTTTGTGGCCTCTTTGTAAGACCTTGAGAACATCAAACCGTTCAACAGGGCCTGAGAAGAGGCAGGCAGTTGAATCTCAGTATGAAATTGGACCATGACAAGCCAGAATAGGATTCAATAGGCACATGTAGGTTTCCATAAATGGAGGTACCCCCCAAATGGATGGTTTATAGTGGAAAAGCCTATATATATATTAAAATGGATGATTTGGGGGTACCCCCATTTCAGGAAACCTCCATGTGGACCAAAAAAACAAAGCAAAAATTCGCCAGTGATGCCCACGGCCAATGGGCACGAAGGCATCCAAGCCAATGACACCTCGATGGGAGATCACATCCCAAACAAAACGTGGCCCGTGTGGCTATGATAAAACGCTATAACGGATTGGAGCAACGTATAGCTGGTTGCTAGTTGGTAGACGTTCCTTTACTTCAAGTAATTCCTGAGGAAAATGGAAATCCCATGGAAATGTGTCACTTAGGAAGTCCTTAAGGTCATTAGTGTAGTTTTTTGTTGGCTTTAAGCAACAATAATGGCGATTTCACCAGCACATGGGTCAAACATGGTGCCACTTGGATGTTTGGACCATTCCACAGATTCCACAGGACGTGAATCGACTTGACTTCGCAGGATGATGAAAGCTTCGCATTCACATGAAACTCCTATACTTGATGGGGAAAACCCATGCTTTCCTGATATGTCCTCTAGATTTTCCATGATTTTCCCTTCAACTCATCCACTGCATGATCGAATTTGGACTTTTGCTGGGAATGTAGAGAGGACAATTGCTTCCAAATGCATCAATGGGCAACGCGCATTTCACCATGGGGTGAAATTCTGGGAACCTGGTTCCAAGTTATTTATAGCACCCCACCATTGAAGGAGGCGCAAAGTCGACAACAAGCCTTGCCCGAACAAGGACTTGAATTGATGAAACACCAACTCAGCATGTCTTTTCCGCCAAAAAAACTGAAGAGAAAGTTCACTCTCATGATCGTGTTGCGAACTTCAAGGAAACAAACCTCTCTACTTTGCAAATTTCATCGTTTTTCCCAAAAGTTAAAAGTGATGATTAAAAAGAAAAATCACCTTCCCCAAAATCAACCCCTAAGGCATACCAGGCAAGTTACGGAATATTACCAGGCCCCCAACCTGAGTGAAGAGGAGAGTCGATGCGTTGCCGTCGTACAATGCCAACGATCTGCGGATCGATGCGCCAGTTGTCATTGCAAATCATTGGGTTTTCACGTGGATTTACCAACATGATTGCCCTCCAGTAAACTACTAACATTGCCATGGAGCAAATCCATGGTACTTTTTGTAAGAAACGATCTAAACATGTGGATTATCTAATTATGTTGGTAGAGGGTATCCAATATCATCAATATCCAATTGCGAACTGTTGTTGTACTATACTAAGTGGGTTAAGAGGGATGGTTTCCAATCTCCCAAGCAAGATCGATCCAAGCCCCATCCGAACGCACGAAAAAACAGCTACCTGTAGTAATCATTCACTGGCTCACTGGCTCCCTACACAGTCAAGGCTCACGAAGGGACCCTAGAAGGTCTTGGAATTCCTCCTCAGAAGCAAGAATCTTCAACGCCATTTGAGCCTTCACATCCTTTGCAATCTGCCTGGTACTAGGAATTCCTCCTCAGAAGCAAGAATCTTCAACACCATTTGAGCCTTCACACCCTTTGCAATCTGCCTGGTACTAGCAACTATAGCAGCAGTAACAGCAACAACACGCAACAACATGCAACAATATGCAGCAGCAGCAACAACAACAACAACAACAACACCACCAGCAGCAGCAGCAGCACAATCACTAGTCCCTTTCCCCTAAGTATGAAGTACCTCCTTAGAAATCCTGCTTTAGTGATCTCTTCATTTGTTTTCGGGGCCCAAAAAAAAACAGGCTGGAAATCGGCGGTTCCCTCCAGGTTTCACCTCGTTGAAAAGAGGGACCACATCTTCACTCTTCAGTTCCTCGTCACTGGACCTTTTCGCAGGAAAGGATGGGACAGGATGGGACATCCCAAGCAACTTCCTACCGAGAGTAGCCATTATGAATGGTTAATCATGGTTAATTGTGGTTAATAATGGTTAATTGGAGGTTCATAGTGAGAAACTCTTCTAATGTTTGTAAAGCAATGTCATATATTAATGTCATAAACATCTAAAGTATGGATTGATGGTTTATGCCACCCCATAATAATGGTACAATGGTAAGTCATTGGGGATTTATTATTATTAATTATTATTGCTTTACTAATTCTACTAATATTATTGCTGGCAATGCAAAGTCAGATTCAAAAACAGAAGAAATCGCTGTCACTGTCACGTACTCATATTGTCTAATCCCGGATGAGTCGAGGTGTGTTTGGAAATGCTCAGGACGTTTGATTGAAGAACCCCAGAAGCCATAAAGCGTTTCCGACATTCCAATGGTTCCACCGTCACTCTGGCTTGGATCAAGGCGCAGATTGCCCCTCAAGTATCATCTGACTATCATCCCAGACAGCTGCGTGTCCATTCTGCCGAATCAAGTATCATCCCAGAAAAGTTCGACCATCAAGAAACATCTCTAGAAACTTCACCCACTTGAAAAGTGAGTGGCCACTCTCTTCTGCGGTCCCACCTCCATTGAAAAGTTTGGCCATGTTGGGAATAGTTGCCCTAACATTCACCGTATCCATCCAGTTTCTTGGGACATCCCTGAGGAGTTGACACTTCGGTGCCTAGCTCCTGGGTGCTGGGGAGATCAAGGGTCAAAAATTTGCTGATTGAACCAATGAAAATGGGCGTGTTCCCCTTAGAAATGATGGTTTTACCAGGTTTTACCAGGTTTAACCAACCAAACTGGCGGTTTTACGCAACAGTGTGATGAGATTGGGGGTCTCAACAAAAAATGGGTTATGTTGGTCCAACACTTTCTGGGATACTCAATGAATGGAGCCACAGACTAGACACGCTTCAACTTCAAGACTTTGAGGGATGCCTGACCACGAATGTCCAGCAGTTGGCACCCATCCTTAGTACAGCCGTTGCCGTTACTGAGTTCTGCTGTGTCTTCCTGGCTCCAACATGAAAATGGAAAGATCATCACAAAATTGATGACAAAAAACAATTCTTGAATGAGCAAACCGGATCAAAAAGGTTGAATGAAAACCAAAATCATTCACTGCAGCCTACAGATGAAACAGTGCGGCTTTGAGATGATAGTTTAAACATGTTTAAACGCGGTAGCAACATGTGAGTTTGGGTCAAAACCCCGTACCCCTGGTTTTCACATCTAAACAGCTGGAATTTACGAATGTTCATCCTCCCCAGTTGTATGGAATAACAGGTTTGACCCATCCCCAAATGGTGAAACAATGCCAGCAACTTCGAAACACAGGTTGTTGAGGCCTGAACCTTTCGGGGCAAGCGAATGCGCGGCATGTTGGCTCGAGACAGAATCTCGTAGGAGTCGCCCTGCCATGCTGACCCTATCTGACCCTAGTCCAGCATCGAAAATTGGAAGCTGCTCACATTGGGACGGCCCAAAATCATCCAAACCAAGCAGGACCATCTTAGTATTGAAACCGATGGGCCGATGGTCGTGGAGATCCCTCCCTTTTAAAATTTTAAGAGTCATTTAAGAGAAAGACTCAAGCGATGATTCCACTGGGATCCAAACACAAAGCACATTGATTTCCATTTGGAGGCAACAACTGCACAGACTTTTGGGGTTCCCAAGTGGCGAGGCATGCATACTAATCCATCGAATCTATATATGGGGAAATCAGATTGTTATCCTCTTGCTCGACTCTGGAGTTCGAGTTTCAAAGTCCTGTGTTCAATTAAACACCATGAATCAAGCAATGACACAACGCCACGGAGTGTCCAAAGGAGAGAACAACCAAAAAAAGCTGTTGGTCATTTTTCTATGCCCAATCATTCCATTTTTGGGGTTGCACATAGTGCGCGTAGTACGCGTAGTGCGCGTAGTGTGTGTGTGTGTGTGGATTAAATCCCTGAATTGCACCGGTTAGACCATGTTAAACTGTCCAAAATAGGCTAGCCCAACGTCCCAATTCCAAGGTTTTCTCATATTTTCATATATTTTCTCATGATGTTCCCCATCTTCATGGCAAACGCTGGCGCTTCCCTTCCCTTGGCTTGAGCACCCAAATCGTTGCCTCCTCGACTTCTTCAGCAGGATTGACCAGAACACCCGCATAGCCTGAGCCATGATGGGTTTGTCATGGCTTTGTGCAGGCTTTATAAATGGTGTCTCCAAATTAGCTATCTAAGTGGGGCAAGTAAACATAAGTAAACTACATACGCTGGAGTGTGTGGTACCTGGTACTTACTCTTTTTGTGCACAGCCATATGGTGAAGGAAACCCATTTGCCACGCAAAAGTGGCTGGGAACCTATCCACGTTGGAGCAACAGCATGGATGACAAGGTCACTCAACCGACTCACCATCAGTCGGTTTTGGTTGTAAACCTTGGCCGTAGTGGGCAGCAACATTGGCCCCCAAGCACTGGCTGCACTGTGCAGATCTTATGTCTACATATGTCAACACTATATAATATATACATTGTAAATGCCTGCTAGAAAGAGGAACTCTGGCATCAAACTTCCCCCAACTCCAACATATCTATACATATCTCACATAGCAAACCTTGAAATTGTCCCATTTCCCACCAATCATTCGTCACTGATGTCGACAAGTCGATCGAATCGCAAAATCCCAAGCATGTCAAGGCAGGAAGTGAAACCGTCAAATATCTCTCTGTGACACCATGGCTATTGAAGTTCAAGTCAAGTTTGAAGCGCTGCTTGGGAAGGTTCTGCGCAGAAACACTGAGTGATATAGATAGAACCACTTACATCTCCATGTCACGCATGAGATGCGCTGGACGGATCGAACTCCAAGATCTCAGCGAAATTGCTGTCACCAATCTGGACAGTCCGGTAACTGCGTCACAAAACCCCTTGAATTCGCTGCTGTTGCAAGTCACAGAAGCATCATACTCGGTGGTGCGGCGCTCAACGTATCTCAACGTACTTCCAGCCGAAACCTGGGCGGCTGATTGAAGCCACTGAACTGGAAAGAATGAGAGTACTCCGAAATAGGCCTCCAAAGGCAACAAGCGGAAGAGATCTCCGCCTGAGTTTACAGGATCCAACATGGCTGGTGTTGCAAGCCCCTCTCAGAGTGCGTCTCGCCGCGTGCGCTCCAAGACAACACTGGGAATCAGTTGTGATCTGAAGCGGCTTGAGGCAGCAGTAAAGTGGCATCGGCTACATGATTTCAGGAAAGCAAGCTTCCAATTTAGACTTGATCTGCTGTTGTCTCAAAATTTCAGAAAAGACTCCGTGTCTCTCTTTCGGTTGAAGATTGGAACACGCCAGCAAGTCTTTAGCTAATTGGCTCTGGGCTGTTTCGTTCTGGACGCGAGTCAACACACCAAAAAACGAGCAGAACAATCCAAAGACAACATCTTGAGATGTTCACAACCCCATCGTTGGCGCTGCTGAGGCAGCTGCACAAGTCTCCAAGCGCCACCACATAGGCCAGCGCGCCACTGGAGAAACGGACCTGATGCTGACCGCAGATGTGTCGGGTTGGCTTTGGGAGACATGTTTATCTCCATTGCTTGCGTCGAGTGGAGTACACCTCGGGATGGATCGAAAGGGATGAACCCCGAAAATTCCAGCTATTTTTAGGGGTTCACGCGAGTACCAGGGTTTTGACATGTTTTGACCCACCACCTAATTTCACTCGTGTTCTCTTTGCATCAATTTGTGAATGGCAAACCAGCCAGCAACACAGTGTCACCTACCGAAGGTAGTCGATTGGTGTCCTTCGATGATTTTGGACGTTGCAGAGTTCACTAGTTTATCTTGCAGCCGGCAGAATGCGCACTTGACTGAGAATAATCTGGTAAATCGATATATAATAAACCCAACAAGAAGCTAGCAATCTGGTATATGTAGTTGTGAATATTCCCCAAATGGTAAAAATGTTAACACGTCCTGGCTAACCAATTGGATTTACCACAATAGGATGTTTCGACACCTTTCTCCACGCAAGGTCCTCTTCGCCAATGGGCTCTGTGATAACGATGACCACATCACCCACCTTTCATAAGGTTCAAGAAGGGGAAGGGTCCCCGATTTATGGCCATTGAGTGATGGGGAAAATGATGATGAGCCAAGGATTTGGGGGCAGAGTGCCCGACTTTTTGACAAACGCATTTCTTGGATGAGCGCTGGCACAAGACTGTGACAGGATTCGTTTGTGATGGCGGGTTGATAGAGAGAGAGAGAGGGGGTAGTCAAAACATCCGTTGCGACGAATCAACTATATAAGTTACTATAAGTTACTAACTAAAGTAAGTGGTGCACAATTCATTGCCTGCAGCTATCCCACCATGCGCAAAACAACTGTCGATAATGTCCTTGGAGGTTTTGCTACTGCTCACATGCATTGATAAGGAAGCATAGGTTGTACAAAGGCTCTTGCCACCCATACCCTTCGGCAAACTGACCTTGAAAGCCTTCGAAGTTGGAAAAAAAATCAGATCATCTTCCAAACAGAAAAATGGAGGTGCAAACAAATGTTCGTTTTGGCTTCCTTGACATCCAATGTTCTAATGGTCAATTAAACACCACATGGGCCCCGAAGAATATCATCGTGCTCCGTCCGTTGATTGCCATAAATGTTGAAGCCCATCCCCTATTTATGAGACGTTTGTCACCGCTGACAAACAGTTGACCCCAAAAAAGGATGGTCTATGTAGCACTAAACATGAACAGCTATTTGCGGGTCCATTGGTCCCTGAATTTTGACCCATACCCAGAAATGTAAGGTAGTCAATTGATCCATCTATCCATCCATCCATCCATCCGTCCATCCATCCATCCATCCATCTATCTAATTCTATATATATATAGTTGGATGAGAGAATATATCTAATTCCATCTTTCTATATTTATCTATCTATCTAATATACACCATAAACCTCAGTTGTGCTAGTTATTGAGCAGCCACAAGCTGAGTTACCTCGGTCTACCTGAGGAGCCAGCTCGACGCGCGACCTTGGCCTTGATGGAGGCCCTGAGCCACCATTTTTTTTCCACGAATCATAGGTAGATGGTAGGGATTTTTATAGGGATTTGTAGATCATAGGGATTTTTATAGGGATAGGGAAAATTTCTAGGGATTATTTTGGGATTGTTTTGGGTTTTTTGGGTGATTTAGAGGGAATTGCATGGATTTATGGGGGATATAATGGTATATAGAACCAACAATTCTCATTTTGGCTGGGTATACCCTCTATGTGGCCATTTCAGTGGGAAAATCATATGGGAAAACTATGGAAAACCAATGGATCTATCGGTACGAGGACCATATAGGGGTACCCTGTTTTCAGACAAACCCATACCTATGGTACAAAAAACTGGAGATCTAGCTGTACCGCTATCATGGGAGTGATCTATGCTGCATTTTTAGCAGGCATGGCATATGTCATTTCACAGTCTGGAACTACTGCACTACAAATGTACCACCCTTGCACCGGGCACCGGACTTCAGAGACTCCAAGGGCCTTTCGTCTTCCTCGGTCTCCTCCTCCTCCTTCTCTTCTTCCACGGAGATCACTGCAGCAGCCTGGCCCATGGTGTGGAGAGCAGCCACCATGGGATGTCAAGATTTCATAGGACCTCATAGGACAACTCCAAAGTGCGATGATATTCGATCGTTTTGCAGGACACTCCAAGTTCCAATTGTTCCATGTTTTTACCGTTGCACCATCTATTTTGGAGGTAAACCATTTTAAGCCGGGCCTCTTTGGAACCACAAAAGCTTCAAACGGGACCCACCATATTCAGAAACAAAACGTAACTGAATAAAAAATGGTAGTTTGGTAGTTGAATGTAGTTGAAGGGGGCCAAATGGAACATAATGCAACATATTTGGCCATGTGAGCCTTGACTTCCAGCATAAATCAACAAGATCAACCCGCTCCCGCCTTGGCCACTCGCGAACGCGCGTTCCGCGCGTTCCGCGCGTTCCGCGCGTTCCGCGCGTTCCGCGCGTTCCGCCCGTGCCGGGCGGCCAAGAGCACGCCACAAGCCGAACAGGCAGCACCTCTATGGGACGTCATGTTTACCAGCCATATCTTTGATGATTGATGGTTTATACCCTCTGGAAATGACTAACATAACTATATGGAAAATGGCCATAGAAATAGATAGAAATATTTGATTTTCCCATGCAAAATGGTGGATCTTTCCATAGTTATGTGGCTGTTTACCAGAGGGTAGCACCCATAAAAATTGTCCATTTGGGGATGGTGGCTCCTATTGCTTTACTATATAACATCCGTGGATACTCATAAAATATTTGTATATATATATGTATATATATATGTATATATATATATTTATATTTATATTTATTTATTTATTTATATTTATTTATTTATACTAGTGGAAATGAATAGTCATTGGAGATCTAACACCAACTTTTTGGTGGAAACGATGTTTGAGTAGAACAGAAATATTATGAAAGTATGGCGTTACTATCGCTTTACTATGGCTTCACTACCCACATAATTCATCGTCTCCTGTGAGTTTTCCTTGTGGGAAGGCTCAAAGGTACCCACTTCGCATTTTCTTCTCCTTGACGAATCTGATACCCTCGAGTCAGGGTATCTGGCAATTCAAATCACAGATCTTCCATCGAGGCTCCGATTTTCTGATAAAAAATCGGGTGCCTGAGAATGGGATGCCCTTTAAAACCTTCATTTATAGAGGATTCAGCTAGCAATACCTAGGTCTTACCGGAGGGTATCCCCATTTTCAGACCCATTTGTAATCTATAAATGTCGATTTTGGCCCCAAAAGCTTTGGAGAATCCTGTGCCTTGCTCCCTCCATCGACCGGCACTGGCGCCAGAGGATGGTCCCTGGGCGTATGCAGCGATAGTTGATGGAATATACTGCTTGTGGTTGTTTTCGTGATTTGAGTGAATAGCACTGCTGGCTGATAGTTCATGTATGTTCATGTTCACTGTTAGATGATTCTCTTGTTTTGGATTGGTGCAAGTTCACGTCCTGTCTAGGATGGTGATATCTTGAAGACTTGAAGTGCAGCCTTTGGCAAGACGCCGGAACGAAGGAAAATTGGTGGCTGTCCAAAGAGTTGAGAAGACTTCAAACAATAATCCAAAGTAAACCGCGTAGTAGAACCCCCTTTAATAGTAAATCATTACTATTATTATCATTATTATCATATTTATGTGTTTTACCATTGTTGTTACTATTATTACTATTATTATTACTATTATGTATTTTTACTATTTTGTCATTATTGTGATTATGATTATCAATTATCATATATACACAATATGTATGGTATATACTTGTATATAGATAAATATTCCTCCCTTTGCTGCCATTTGTAAACCCATGAACCTACCACCCCAAGCTGTTTCCGTGCGGCCTGTCTGACCCCAAAGTGGCACGGCCTGCACAGAACAGGATGGTGTTCAAACGCATCCTCAGTTGGATAGACCCATTATGAACCATGATTAACCAACTATAGTATATCCAACTAATAGGTATATCTTATAGATTCTTATAGTTATGGTTAAATATTCTTAAATATTTCAACTAATGTTCTCTAATGTTCTCTAATGGTATTTAATGGTATCTTAAGTTGGATATTTAATGGTGGATTGACCATTCTTAAGCATTTCAACTATATAATGCTATCTAATCTCAAGCCAACTTCACTAACCTCAGTTCGTTTGTCAAACGTTTGAGCTGGGGGGTGGCCCGCGCTTCTGGGCCTCGAGGAGACATGCGGCCGCAGCGCGGAACGAAGGAGCGGCTGGTCCATGGTTGGTGATGCACGTGGCTACCGGATGGTCATGGCTGCCATTGGCAGATTTCTTCGGATCATCCCATTTCCTATGGATGATTCCATGGATGATTCCATGATCCCAATGTTGGAAACCACCAACCGCTTCAGTGGGTGCTTCAATGGGTGGGTGCACTCGATGTGTTTTTTCGGTGAAGATCGGATCTCAAGAGATCATCGCATGATATCAGCCAAAACTGAGACAGCACGCCATCCTATGAGTTCTTGCCTTTTCTAGATATCCTTAACGGTTAAGGAAAATAAGCGCCTGCACCACCAACAACGGAAGGTCAGGTTCCGAATTTCTCATGCTAAGTTTTTGAAAGCCAATTAAAACTCGCCGAATCAGGGTATGTCTGTGTGGCATTGTGGGTATTTGGAAACTCTTCCACCTGGCATTTGAAGCTCTACCCTTTAAATCCAACACAGAATGCAAACATTGCATTTTACAATAAGATATGTTCTGCCCAAGAAGGATGCACAATAAACGTGGCACCAGTTCTTCTTGCATTCGCGATTCGTTGTGGGTAAAAATCGCCCAACTAAGTCTTTATATGTTTGTAAACACAACCCAATTTGCCCCGAATTCCAAACCCAGCTACCTTGGCTGCACACAATATATCACAATATGTCCATATCTGCATCGCATCTTTTCACTCATTGCCACGGCCCAAACATGAACTGGATCGTGGTTTCCAGGCCATAAAAGCAACAGTAACAGCTGGCAACAGCTGGTCATTGTATGTCATCTTCAAACTCCTGGAGTTACCAACAAGAAAAACACCTGATTTAGCTGGTAACCCCCATCACCAAACCCAGAGGTTAGCTGAAGCACGACTGGTTTCACAGCGTTGCGGACTCCGAGTTGTTGTTGTTTTTTTTTCGATGGTTTATATGCCCATGTCCGATGGAAGCCATCCCCGGTCCCCATCCACAAAGGGTGTCATGGTTGAAAAGTTGACTCCCCATTGGCTGAAACCACCAACCAGTCGACTATCCAATCAATCTTCTGGTGGACCAAGGCTTAGAGAACTGGTGGAAATCACCAGTTCGCCGTCTGTACACGGTCCGTGATTCACCAGGTCTGCGGTGATCAAAATGCCAGCTTGGTTGGCTTCCCGAGATGCGTGTTGCTCATAAAATATATATGGTTGATGATGTGACTTCTGGGAGCAAGCGAGTTCTTTTTAGGGAACATCCTAGCTCCCTACAGGTCTTGAAATTTTGCATGGATTTTATGGAAGCTCAAATGTATGTAGAGAAAGGATTCTTAAAGATGCGGTGAGAGTCAAAACATGAATCTTGGTAGGTACCCTGGGGCAAACTAAGAAAAAAATGTGGAAACCTGTTTTTCCGCGAGGAAAATGATCTACAAATGTTGGGTTTTCCACATCTATGTGAGTTTACAAGTTTACAAGAAGGATCAGGAGGGTATATCTATATCTTGTATAAAAACCAAATACATCCAAATACACTCTTTGTGCGCAGGGCTGGCATCTCCTGCTGCCTGTTGTGGAGGTTCGCAGTGAGTTTTCGGGTTCGTATGTCTGATTATATAGTAAGTCTGTCACTGGGTGATCCTATATGATCAATATATCTATATATATATAATCTATATTATATATATATATATTTCATACCCACATATAACTAACTGGGGATATTCCATTTATATATATATATACATATATGTGGATTAAATCTACATGGTCATTTTTACCACTTCCAACTGGAACTACCCTGCACCATGACATCATGACATTGCCCTTCTTTTTGGGCAGTCTGCCTCATCTGAGACCAAAGCCGTTAAGCTCTCCCCATATGGGGGGGGGGATTCCGATGTAGACCTTGGTAGAATTGAAGTCTTGAAGTCCTCCATGATAAACCATCTAGCTATTGGGGTACCCCCATGACTTAGGAAACCCCCTCAACGTCGCAAGGTCTTCATCGAACTGGGGCCGCGTGGATCGAAGACCCCGACGCAACCGTTGACGCTTTATGCCCTCCGCGCAGCATTGGCAGCAGAGGTTCACCTCGGGGAAGACCCTGGATTTGGAAATTTGGGTGGAGTTGACTGAAGTGATTAAAACTATCTATATGCAAACTATCTTATGTATCTATCTATCTATATATATATATATTGTGAATGGGCTCAACCCTGTATGATCAGGTGTAATCGCCCTTATCCTTGACCTGGTAATTTATGGATGAACGGCAGGCGACGAACTTGTTTTCCCAAGAGGCGGAGCGTTTCTGTTGGCTTGAGCCGACGCAGCAGCGGTCGTTTAAAATGCTGGCTGCGTGACTCGGAACTGCTACTGTATTGTTACCTGCATTACTTTCACACCCCCCATGTCCTGCACTCCCGGCCGTGCCCGACGGGCTCCGGCCGAGGCGCTGGACACAGGAGTAAAACGTTGGATTGAAAAGTTGTAATGTAGCGTTCTACTCTACTGTCAGCTACGCTCGCCTATGTACAAAATTGTTAGCCGCTGATCTATTTCACTCAGGGATTACGTACTCCCGGGCGGCGACGTCCGTTCCGGTTTCCGTGCACCCTTCGAATTAGATCCTAGGTTCATACGCCCTTTGAACTTGTTCCCTTGCATCAGGACAGCTTCGCATCCTGAGCGCATGGGATTCATATGAATTAGCCCGGCACTCAGAATCCTCTCATAAGGTCTCTTCAAGGATGTAGACCAAGAGGAATTTACTTCTTGCGCCGCTTCTTGGTAGCGTCGGACTCCTTGGTGCTCGCTGAAGCACGCTCTTCTGTGGGTAGTGCGTCTCCAATAGCTCGAACGTATTCTTTGGCAATTTCACGTTCGGATGGATCGAGCGATCTCAGATATGTCGTCATTTGCGCGGGGCTCTGTTGTACTGCTTTGAGCTTACCTTGCCAAACTCGTTGGAGTTGTTGAGGTAGTCCCAGGCCGATCTTGTTGAGCGTTACAAGGACGGTAAATGTTCTGGATCTCTCTGTCACCGCACATACCAACTCCACAGGATCGATGTGAATATGATCATCACGTTGAGGTGGTGTGACTCGGAAATAATCATAGGAGCGCACAGCGAAGGCACCGGAAATGATCTTCCTCACGAAGTCAGATGCCTCACGTCGTACTTCCAATTGTCTTTCCTCATCCTCGTCCGTGACGTCGGCAACTTTGGAGAAGACGAGTTGTGGGGTGATGCCAATCTGGACAAGGTACTTCATGATCTTGCAAAGTACACGAATCCCGTTCACTCCCTTCAAGTAGACCTCCAGGTCTCGTCCACCAATCTTCCCGCTCTTGGCGTTGTGGTTGAACGATGCGATCAACTCCTCCTCTGTGGGCTCCTTCAACTCACCCTCTGCAGTCTCTCCCACGTACGGAATATATCCATCATATTCTGGTAGAAGTTTGACTCTCTTCACGTGGTCGTAGTACTGCTGGGCTGGTGCCGTTGAAGTCCAGAGATGGTAGAGCCTGTAGCGGTCTTTGAGGTACGTCAAGATCATGTTGTCGATTGCTCGTGCCGTGCTGTCAATGGCATCTTCGTGTTGAGCAATGTCGATGCACTGAATGATCGAAGCTTGGATTGTTCTTGCCGTCCACAAAGGTAGCTGAACCCTCGCCTCGCGACGTTCTTCGTCTTGTTCTTGCTCTTGAGCGTATCTCTCATCCTCTTCCTCCTGCTGCTCCTTGGTGTATATATATACAGATATAATCATTATATATATATGTGTATATATATATATACATACGTATATAAAGTAAACGATCAAACCCCATATAAATGATGGTTAGTGGGTGATGTAATATTAGCTTGGATGATTTTGTGCTAAACCTATCTAAAATGACCGAAATCGATGGTTCCTAAGGGATTCATTTCAAAGTGTTCACTCATATCTATTTCAACTTCAGTGTGTCCAAGCGACATGTGTTAAGCCTGCCATGCCCCTATTTTTGGAGGTGGGTGTTGCAGAGACTCACAGTCCCAAACATCAGAAATTCACGACCCAAGTGGACACCTGGTTGTGCGAAAATGTCTTAGAAAGCGACTCAACTCAAGTCAATCATGTCAATCAAATCAAAGTCCAACTCCATCAGGAAGAAATGTGACGTTCAAACGCTGTCCAGTGACGAAAGTCACTACTGGAAACTGTCGCATTCGGAGAGATCGGAATCGGAATCCGACAGGTCTACGGACTCATCATCATCCTGGCATTTTATGGCAAGGAAAGTGGCAAGCCTGCCTACTCTTGAGCCTACCGAGCTGTGCAAAATTTGCCAGGCATCAACAAAAAGTGTGCTTAAACTCCTTACAGTAAACATAGTGGAACAATCTTGTTTATGATAGGTTGATCGTGAATGAAACTAGAGGAAACCCGTTGTGCTTGCACCCATCAGAATCAGCTTCAGAAAGATGCTGGATCGCAAAAGAAACCTAGCAGGCGATGTCCTCCTCTTAGATTGTTAAGATGAGACCAGTAGTTATTCTCCAGCAAATTATCATAGCATATCATAGCTATAATTGAAAACGGCCAATTATAGTTGATTTACCTATCAAAACTTGTGACTTCAAATAGTTTTCATAGCTAGTTGACCAGTAATTAGTCAGGGCAAAACCTCCCACCTCCAGCTGCTAGGTCCAAGTTTTGCCATGAAACGTGGTTTTTTCCAGCAATGGTCAGATGCTCCGACTGGGAAAGACGAATCCATCCAACTCTTCGGTATAAATGCCATGGCTTATGTCAATGGCCTCAACTGGCATTGAATGGTAGTTTTGTGGTCTATATCCATACTCTATATGGAGGTTTCCTATAATGGGGGTACCCCCAAATCATCAATTTTAATAGGAGTTTCCATTATACACTATCCATTTTGGGGTACCCATATTAATTAATTAATGGAAACCCCCATATAGAGATCTCTAGAGTGGTTGGCTCACGGCTTAAAACGGTACAAGTGTCAATGGCTCACATGGCGCCCCTTCATCGAAGCCCGGTCTACCCCTTCATCCACCTCATGCTCCAAGATGTAGTTGTCCAGTTCAACCCCCCTTGCCTGGTGCAGCAGTGGTGGAAGGGAATCCCTGGTGCCATGTGGAGGTTTCCAAAAATGAGGGTACCCCTAAATCATTAATCATCCGTTTTAATGGGTTTTTCCACTATAAACCATCCATTTTTGGGTACCCCCATTCTAGGAAACCCCTATGTCTGCAAATACGTGTTGCTTGACAGTTGATGTTGACAGGGCGTCCCAGAATCTAGGCACTGCTCGTATGGCCCTATGGTTGTCATCCCATTTGGGGCCCAAAGTTGACGACCATGCCCAAATCATGTCTGTGAGTGTTGGAAACGCCGGGATTTTCCAGATACCCTCTGGTAATGACTAACATAGCTATGGGAAGATCCACCATTTTCTAGCTGGGAAAATCCACTATTTCGACTGGGCCATTTTCAATAGCTATGTTACAAATTACCAGAGGGTATGACCCTCACTTCACAGATCACCTCACCTGGGTGTTGGCACCAAGGCGCACCAGCTCCCTCACCAGCTCCTGCGCAGTCTGTGCAACATCCAAGAAATCCACTGGGAAATCTGCAGAAATCCACTGGGGCATGCGGCAGCTGTCCGACTGTTTTTTGTCCGATTTTCTTGTTGATTCGGCCAAGTTCATCGCTACGACTCACTCAAAGATATATTAGGGAACTTTCAGGCACACGTAGGGTGCTCATTCATCAAGGTGCACAGGCCAGGCCCGGCCCTTGGTTGCATCTACCACTCAGCACTTCAACGAGTGACGGCGGAAGAAATTTGAGCCGCGGTGGCAAAGGCAACTTCTGGTAACTCGCGAAGGCGTCCAAGCACCTCCGAAAGAGCAGAGACTCGGGCGGGAGTACCTGCCACAAAGGTATGCATACCTCAGCAGCGGCGAAAGCGCCGATGATCCCAATGAGGGCTCAAAAAATGTTCCACCTTCACAACAATTAACAATCCTGACCTTTGTGAAGAGACTTTCAACCCAACAATGATCACTTTCTGTTGACGATCTTGGAAAAGTCTGCTCGTGATGCAAGAAAAAAGACAGCTGCGCTGCGGCTAACATTGCAGGGTTGACATTTCCTCTTGAAGAATCACCCTTTGGGGAATTGGCACCAGCAAAGTACCAAAGGGTGATGTTTTAAAACCAAGCAAGGAGATATCCACGGACCCTAGCTCTGCAAGGTACCCAAACAAACCACTTTCTCCCCGTCTTCTTTGGCCAACTGGGTGATGTGGTCTTCAATGGTTTGAGCATACTGACGTGCATCAAACTGCTTGGTGAGGACCAAGGAGAAGTCATTGGTCTCCATGGAATAGGGCAGGCAAAGGGTCCGCCCCTTCTCCTGGCATCCAGTCAACTCAGAGAACTGAAGGTCATCCCAGCTGGCCCTCAGAAGTCCCCCCAGAGGCAATCACAGCTAGCCTCTGGCAATTTGACGACTAGCGAACTGGAACATCACCATGAAATTCACAGGGAAATCCATTTCTATGTGCCATGTTCCACAGCTATGTTCAACTACCGATCTTCCAGCAGCTTCATCTCCGGCTCCTCATGTGCCAAATGAAATGGCACCTCATCATCCACAAAATCGAGCAAGACCTCAGGGCTTGGTGAAAAATCTGACATGGGGATGGTTTCAAACATCTTGTATGAATCGAAAATGGGTGTAGAATATAGATTATAACATTATATATATATATATTATACTTAATATAAATACGGTACACATAATATCAAACAAAAATGGTGTGTGTGTGTGCGTGTGTCGCCTCGAGCCGCGTTTCCCCATTTCTGCGCCAGAGTAATGTTTGGCGTGCGAGGACAAGCAAACAAGCAAACAATGCAACCTCCAGTTGTATCCCCGCATGGAACATAACAAGGGTCACAGCATGTCTAAAAACTCATCACGCAGCTGTGAAAAAATGTGTTTAGGACATCTCAATGTTTCACCAGCCCTAACCTGGATGCCAGACTGGCAGGCAATCTCCGGTGTACGCTCTGTCACTGAGAAGCCGGGACTGAGCCATGTGCTGGGCCTGGTGCCCAGACTCTCCTGCAGATCGTCCAGCCTGGGGGCCCACTGGACTGGGGAGGTCCGCCTTTCAGGGGGTTCAGGATTTTCGCGATGGTGAAGACAAAAATGCGGAACTTTGTCCCCTTCTCCGTTCTCTTCTTCTTCTTCTCCGTTCTCGTCTTCTTCTCCGTTCTCTTCTTCTTCTTCTCCGTTCTCGTCTTCTTCTCCGGTCTCTTCTTCTTCTTCTCCGTTCTCGTCTTCTTCTCCGTTCTCTTCTTCTTCTTCTTCTTCTTCTTCTTCTTCTCCGTTCTCGTCCCCTTCTCCGTTCTCGTCCCCTTCTCCGTTCTCGTCTTCTTCTCCGTTCTCTTCTTCTTCTTCTCCGTTCTCGTCTTCTTCTCCGTTCTCTTCTTCTTCT
>CAMXCT020000565.1:0-99067 GCA_947184155.2 Cladocopium goreaui | reverse complement strand
TTTCTGAAGTTGATGAGTTTGGGTGATGAAAAAGAATACGAAGGAATCATACATCAGGTAGCAGCGAATGGAATAATTCACTGGATGGATATAAATGTGTATATTATATATATATACATATATCACATATATATATATATATCACATATGGCACCACCACCACCTTCTTGCCCTTCGCCCAGCCAGGTTGGACTTCCTGTCGCTGCATGCTGGCGCCATAGCCTTCCTTGCCAGGAAGATTGGGCGAAGGGGTCTGGTTAGGTACCAGCCGCTGCCGCTTCAAAACTGTTCTTCTGCATCAAACTTCATCTTGGGAATCGGCCCTATTTGAGATTCCAATAAATAAACCACCTTTCAGTGCCCTGTATGTCTAGTTCCGCCCGCTCCACACCCCAGTCCTTGCCCATGAGTGGTACAGGGAAAGGCGTCGGTGCGAGACCATGCTTCTGAATGAAGGGCCGTGGATCAGGAAACTTCAGGGTGAAGTCCCACTGTTCGGACAGCCGCAACTTGTAGCCTCGGCAATGCAGGCAACTCAGGAAAAATCTGGAAATGGGAAAAGGCTGACCAATATGAGCTGCAAACAAGATTGTGTATGCTGGTATGCTGGTGAATTGACATAACTCTCTAATATCAGGATTAATCAAATGATGGTCACAATACCTCTGAACCAATGGATGTCCATCAGTGATGCATTCATGTTCACAACCGACATGCAGCGATTTCCACCAATTGGTCGATGACGTTTTGGATGGAAGTCCACCTGAACATAGATCGAACATACCGCGAAACCACTTGGGGGTGCGGTTCCAGTTGTGATTATCCTTGGACATATTTCACCATAGTTATACCATAGTTATAGGGGCCCCATATCCGCCCCCAAATGGGTGAACCGTGGCCCCACATCGACCAAGAGACAATCTCCATGGTTCATTGGGGCCGCTTGCGGCATCGTCGCTAAGGCTTCGACCACTTCCTGCCATTGCCAGGGATTGACCAGAAAAATCCTGGAGGTTGGATTTCACCTAGAAAAACTTGGGATTTCACATGATTTAACCAACAAACATGCAGATTTATAGTTCATAAAGATCATAAATGAGTTATGGATAGTTATGGTTGCTCCAGTAAGCTTGGTCAATCCATGTGGGTCTGCAAATGGAGGATTCAGCTCCCCATCTTTGGCAACTTTAATGCATTCACTTCCATGGAACTGAACACCCCAACTGGACAAGCCACCTGAACCACCCTTGATCCTTGAATTCTCAATGTTGTTACCCCAAATAGAGCTGATATTCATCAACTGCCAGCCACCCCAGTCACTCATCATGGCCACCCCAGGCCTCTGTGTTGATAATGAACGCAGAAACGGGAGGACCACAGGACACTGGGAAGTCATGCCACGTGCCTGTCAGGCACGTGGCCAAAAACATGATGCTATGGGTATCTATGGGCTATGGGTCAAAATCTTGATGATTTGATGTACTAAATTTGACCAATTCTGTGGCTAAAGTCGACCTCTTTTTTAAAGTCGATGGCCGTGAAGGGAATGAGATGCTCAATGACCCCTTGAGCAGCTTTCATTGTGACCTGAGAGGAGAATTTACGAAGTGTAATCTCCAATCACCAACAGAAGACCATCACCTTAGAGAAAACGGCTGTCCAGGCTGAAAACGATCACTTCAAAGCAATCATGGTAACAATGGACTTCTGACTGTGAAATTTGACCGCAAAAACTCATGATTGATGGCATAATGATCTACCGAGGCGTTGATTTTTCGCCCATCTATGCACATCCATCATCTGAAGGAATGATTGCAGTGGTTGCGGATCACATGCCGCCGGAGCTGATTAGGATCATGTGGGGTTACTCCCATGGAAGGAGTTTTGAATCCAGGGTTGACGCTCTAAAATAATGTGGTGTTGATGTGGTAAACCCAATATCAAACCTCCAAGTTCGGATAAGTGATACTAAATCTATACCACCTCATGAACTCAGAAATGCCCCATGACTTCACCATGTTTTACCATCTTCTACCATGACTTCCCGCAGCTCAGCTCGCCTTTCTTCAAGATGAGCCCCATGCCGGCTGGGATGATGTAGGCCTTCACCCGACTGGGGTCTGGTAGGCCGCGATGCTTCTCATCCAAATCCTCGCGGTCCTGGGTGGGTTCGCCGAGGACGAAGAGACCTGGCGCGTTGGAGCCCGATGAGGCCTGGGACTACCCTTGGGCCTGGGTGGCTGGGGCGAAGTCACAAAGTGTTACTGGAGACCCTGGAAATTGATCCAAAAATCACCTGAAGAAAGTGATCCTTCCACTGCCAACTTCGATTACCGGGGGATAGGGGCAACATGAAGCAGCAAACATCAGGATTTTTACATGGGAACCTAAAACTAAGCTGAAAAGATTGGGATAGAACAGTGGCGGGGTGACCAATACTGGAAACTACTATCCATAATCATGATCATGTCCAAACTCCTGATGTTTTCTGGATACGGTTCACACTCTGGGGCTCTAGGAGACTGAAAGCATTGTGCCCCATGTAACCAGAGGACGCCCAAGTAATCTAAATGTTGACAGATGGGGCTTTTGAATGCTTTTGAACCCTCTCTGCAGCCCAGAAGATTCTTCACCGGGTACAAAAAGTTTTTTTCACCTCCCAAATCTTTGGGCCACTTTGAAGCTTTTTACAACCATGTTTTGGTCAACGCTCCCGTGGCTTTCTACACGTTGATCCCAGATCGCGCCTGGATTTTTTCCGATGACGATGAAGCCTTGAGTCATCTCCAGGTGGCGCTCCAACCAGCTGACGCTGTGATCGTCTCGCCAGTGAATTTGGGAGGTGCGAACACAGGCCTGCGGATGTGGTTTGGGTTTTTTCCTGGGAATATCTGACTATCTGCTGGAGATTTTACAGGGTTACTAGTGGTTACCAGGCAACTTCGTTGGAAATGGTTAGCAAGTTGTGTCGTTAGCAGTTTCCAAGACATCGAAAAACAAGGTTTTGGTCTAGAAGTACCTACCACTCAACTACCGTGGCCAGGAGCGTGCACCACTCACAACCTGCGGTGATGTTTTGTCTCAAACCATCCACTCCACTTCGATGTGCATCCAACTTGGTACACGGTCAATAAAACTACCGTTGTAACCTTCGTTCTTGTGGATATACCGTAGTTTTGTGTGTGTGTGTGTATACATATCGTATATATATATATATATGTATGAATGCATATACATATACGTATACATATACGTATACGTATACGTATACATATACGTATACGTATACATATGCATATACGTATACATATACATATACGTATACGTATGCGTATGCATATGCATATGCATATGCATATGCATCTATCTACGCATATGTATATGCATATATCTCCGCATATGTATATCTACGCATATCTACCGTATCTACGCATATCTACCATATCTACGCATATCTAGGCACATATACATTTACCTATATACATATACAATGATTGTATATGGTGTATACGGCTTCTTGTCCAGTTCTGAACTGGGAAATCCACTGGGTGTCACCCAACGTCCCTGCCTGGTCCTTCCAATCCGCTTCCGCGTAGTTGGCGCCTTCAATCACCTTGGCACAGCCACTTCGGCGACAGGCCCCTGCAACTTCGGTGAAGGAATCAGGAGATATATATATATATTAATATATATAAAGATACCTGCACATTATAGGTTCATAATTATATATATATGGACATAGGAATACATAGATACATCGATATACAGGTATATCTGTATCGATATAGATATAGAGTTTATACCTAAATAGCCTTATATCATATGAAGCACCCCTATCGATATAGATATACAGTTTACCTAAATAGCCTTAGATCATATGAAGCAACCCTATCGATATAGATATACAGTTTACCTAAATAGCCTTATATCATATGAAGCAACCCTATCGATATAGATATACAGTTTACCTAAATAGCCTTATATCATATGAAGCAACCCTATCGATATAGATATACAGTTTACCTAAATAGCCTTATATCATATGAAGCAACCCTATCGATATAGATATACAGTTTACCTAAATAGCCTTATATCATATGAAGCAACCCTATCGATATAGATATACAGTTTACCTAAATAGCCTTATATCATATGAAGCAACCCTATCGATATAGATATACAGTTTACCTAAATAGCCTTATATCATATGAAGCAACCCTTAAAATGTGGGCTGGCCAATTTCAAGAGACACTCAAAATGGCCGTCTTCAAGTTTGTGTTGAGAGTCAAAACGGGCAGCTCCAAATTTTTTCCAAAAGCCGAGTCCAAGTGACAGTCTTGTAGTAGGGGATGCCCAAGCCAGGATTCACCACGGTGTCATCAACAAAATAGCCCAACTTCGCCGTGTTCTCCCTGGTTGCAATCACCAAGTCCAGCATGCGGAGATCTTCGTGTTTGCGCTTCTGGGACATGGCCATTTTAAGCAGAGCTAGGCTGCGATTTTCACGGTTGGAACAAGATATAAATCTGAGAGCCAAAGATGAGCCAAGCACCAACCATTGAAAAAGAATTGGGTGGAAAACCTTACAGGAAACCAATGTATTTCGAGGCTTGAAAGCATAGTTTCCCGTAGAATTTGCCTTAAACAAATCCAGTAAGGAATCTGTGACCATGAAAGATGCAAAGCTGGTACTTTCAAATCCTGGTCACACCTCAATTTTGATGGTCAAATCAAGTTAAATCCATCATTCATCAATGCTGTCCGCAAAAATCTCGATGGTTGGATCTCGAATTTTCCTGGAAAAACTCCTTCAACAGCTCCATTTTTCAATGGTGAAGTCACACCTCATCTGGGTCGCGCTTGTCGATCAATGCTTCACGCAGTTCTGTCACCAGCTCATAGGTGGCGGCCTGAGAGAACTGCTGCGTTTCAGCGGATGAAATGAGAGGAAAAAATGATGATTTTATCATTAAAAAATATGGATTTGGCCAGCAAAAAATATCGGGATTTAAATAACTTAAGCATACTTAAGCATGAAAAAAGATCTTGATTTACTGTAACCATGAAACGTATAGATATACCCTGCAAAACAGGGAGTGCAGCAACCAGAAATGGAGATTTTTTTCCGAACAACTTGGGATTTAGACAGCCAAAAAGAGGTATCCAACCATCAGCAATCAGTGAGGGAATTCACCACCTGAGAACTCTTTGGTGTCGGGCCTCCGCCGACCAGCCTGCCACTGAGCGTTCGCCTGGCCGAAGATTGGATGTGTTTGGGGGAAAAAACTCAATTGGAAACCATGGATTTTACAGTACATTTGTGTACATTCTTGGAAAATGTGCGAAAAATGGGTATGCAACCATGCTATACGATACTTGTATGATTTGGCTGTGTCTGAAATGGGCATGCCCGCAGGCCATTTGAAAAGGGAAATGATGACAAATCAATGGATGGAATGGGGTACCTGGACAGCATATGGGGATGGGCCCTGGGGTTTATGGATGTTCATCTCAACACCAAAAAAAAGGCGTTCATCGGTGTTGATCCATCCCCACATAGTTCTTCAGATTTTTTTCTGGATCGTTCACTATCCATTTATATCCCATTTGGGGTGAACACATTTGACCCACATGGCGTTCTTTGGGGTACCCCCACCATCAACTTGATGATGATTCAGTTGATTCGGGTGATTCAGAGGCGATTCATGAAATTGATTTAGATACAAAAACAGAACGTTTTAGATCATGGAATCGTGATACCCTCTGGTAATTTAACGTAGCTATGGAAAATCACCATTTTTAATGGGAAAATCCACTACAAATGGTCATTTTCAATAGCTATGTTAGTTTACCAGAGGGTAATCACCTCCGGGTAAACTAACATAAATCTGGAAAAGCCATGGTTTCCCGTCTGGAAACATCACCTACTTTCATGCTGGGTCAGGAATGTCTAGATGTTAGTTGGAGGTTGAATCACCCAAATTCTCTCTCAATGGATTGGTGATGTTTCAGGGATGGTTTATGAATTGTTACAGGATCCCCCTATTTTTCTCATGGGAAAAAAAAACGGGAAACTTCCTGTCGATGTTCCCACCAATCCATTGATCCAAAACATCGCCGTGGCCACCGAATTTCTCCACCATGATGCGCCGCAGCTCCTGTAAACGCGCGTGTTTGATCTGTAGAAAATCTGAGATTTTTTTACGGGAATCGAACAACGATGGCAATGAGGATTGATGGGGATACAATGGGGATGTCATGATTTTTACCATATTTTTATGATATTTTATGATTAGGGTCTGAAAATGTGGGATTGTCCCTGCCTTTTTTTATCGCCAGTTGAGGAAAATGATTATTGAACACAAAATTGGGGATGGGTTAATACCTTTAAAACCCCAAATTTGGAAGGAATGAACAAAATAGACATCCATGAACTACCAGTTATTTTGACGTCCAACAGAAGGGGCACAGGGTTTTGACCCATAGCCATATGTGTTACAATATATAGATAGATCAAAAGGTTGTCCAGTTGGATCAAACAATGTTGAATATCCAACCGATCTAATCTGAATTTTGCATGAAATATGGATGAAATATGGATGGACCTTTGAAGTCGAGGTTCTTTGCAAAACAATTTGAGTTAAGATCGCAAGCACCTGACACCGCTCCTTCTTGTCTCCGTCTCGACATCGCCGCAGGGCCAACAGAACTCCTGCCTCATCGGAGGATCTGCACCCCGTCTGAAGGTGTTTCTCCAGTTGGGGAACTCCCAAATGAAAATAACTAATATTTTGGTGGTTCGGTGGGGTTTCCACTTTTGAAAGCGTGCATATGCCATCCACGACTTGAAACAAATCGAGAAATACGTATGTTAATCGCAAGTGCCCGGTTTGGTTACATATATACAGCCATACAGCCAGTCATACACTCATAAGAATCGATATGCAATGATTCTTCCGTGGTGACAAAAAAATCAAGGGATCGCACGTCTGACATGGCATCTCAGTCCTGAAGACCTTTCAGCAGCAAACATCGCACTGATTTTGTTATGCATAAAGGGAAATCAAGCAATAACAAACATCTCTAAAAAATCATGGAAGCTTCAATTCTAGGCTGAGATTGAGATGTTGTAGAAAACCTCTGTTCCCCGAAAATTGGCCAAGCCCAAGCGGCATCTGCGGAGTCACTCTGGTCTTTGAGGCGCTTCTTGGCTGCCTGGAATGGGTATCAGCTTGCCTCATCATCAAAAAAAACAGTTCATATACTATATATATAGTAATACATATATATAATTATATATATATACGTAAGGAACAATGATCACTATCATCATCATCATGATCATCATCATCATCATCATCATCGTCATCATCGTCATCATCATTATCATGGATAATTAATAATGATAAATGAAATCTCGAGAATAAAAAGTAATAGTTGTAATGGGAATAATGAACATAGTACAGCAATAGTCATAATGGGAATAACAGGACTGATAATACCTGATGCCATTGCCCAAAATTGATCAGAACACACGATGCTTTCGGACCACATCGTTTTCCTACCAATGGGAGATCCATAATGCCATAAACCATTCGCAAATATCAACCGTTGGGGCTATGATTAATCATCCTACGTGGGGCCATATGCAATGATGAACCACAAATTAGTAACAATGCCCTGACAATAGGTCTTTTTTGAGATCGGGTATACCGCGATTTCTGGGATGATTCAAACAACAGGCCCCCACTACGGTTGATAGCTGGGGATGCTTTACTATTGTGGATTCCACACTGTTGTGATTCGCGTAAATCCATGTCATTGACCTCTTTTAAGCTCACTTCGTCCTTCGTTGAGTAAAAACAATTTATATACCTCATGATCCAAAATGCCCCATGAAAAAGTGCTATCATTGCTACAATTGGAACAGTTGGAATAACAATGACGATAACAACAAGGATATTTGGAGGACATTCTAGTAATTGCAATAACTTTAATCATTGAAATAGTTTGAAGAATTGGAATAAGCCAAACTATTGGAATAATACTATCGTTGAAACAATTGGAATTGAACCACCAAAACTGGGAAGATTGGAATCATTGGAATACACTTGATACTGGAAACACGCCTCCAGTTGAACGTCCAGTGACTCCAGTGCTCCCCTGTGAATCTCACCTTCACATTGCCGCTCTGCACAATGATCCAAAGGCTCACGTCCTGCCAAGATCACAAAATGCAGGTGAGCCACAGTCCAAAGAAGAGAATGGGGGTTTACCCTCTGGTGTTACCCTCCAGTAAACTAACATAAGTATGGAAAGATCCACCATCTTTTATAGGTAAATCAACTATAAATGGCCAGGTTCAATAGCTATGTTATACCAGAGGGTAATTATGGGGATTTAATGGGAAATCCCCTATAAATGGAGGTTTATAGCTGGGAAAATCATGATATAATGGGATATAATGTGGGTTTGCCCAACGCCATAAACCTACAATTTGGTGTGGTTGAAATCCTACCCATAAGAATGGTGATTTTGGGGATGGTTTATGGCATTGGGTTTACCGCAATGATATGGGTGTACCCTTCGGTAATTTAACATGGCCATTGAACATGTAACATTGAAAATGTAACAATTGTAGATGGTTTACCTCTTAAACACTGTGATTTTCCACAGCTTATGTTAGTTTGCTGGAGGGTGTAACTTGCAGCCAACAAAAAATGGGATGATAACCAATGATAACCAATTGAAATTGGGATTTGCTAAAATTGGGAACAGTTTAATGTGGCAAACCGGCAAACCTGCCATAAACAAGATCTTTTGTTATCCGTGACTGGGAGTCATACTCAACATCATCCCCTTGCTAACAGTATACAGTACCGAATTTCATAAATTTCCTTACTGATTTAAAAACAGTAGATGGAATCATGGAATGATCGATACACATGTATTATCTAATTCCTGTATTGTATACTTGTATTATAATTTTATAATGTATATGTTTTTTGTTGTATAACATGATGTTGTTCATGATATTGATGTTAGAATAAGATGTACTTATAAGGGAAAACCTGGAAATAACAATACGTGTATGATATAATTGATAATATATCATACGGAATGAATTATGGAATTATAATTGTATCGTATAGCATATCTGCTCAAGACATGGTACATGGTTTATGGTCATTCATCCCACCATGAGAAACCTTGCAATGGACTTGTAAATCCCCACTATATACTGGATTGATGACCATCCCCCGATATGGGTATTGTATAATCCATCTTTAGACCCGGGCAGATATAATACTGTAATACATAATATATCGATATATCCTTGTAGATAATATTTGATAACATGTATTAAGCCCAACTCAACACCTCCCTGTGATTGCAACCTGCAAAAAAAAAAATGCCAGATCATCAGGTGGTGACATCTTCCCCTGGTCGTCCTTAAGCACTTTCAGCGTCGAGGAACATTCCCCGCGCTGAAATGCTGCAAGGAATTTGCCCTGCCGCGTGGGGTGATCTAACTGGGGTTGGCACATCGGGTCTGCAAGCTGTCGCAGATTTCTTAAACCCAAATAACCAAAGAGGGGATGCAAACCTGCAAAAAAAGATGAAAATGAAGTGGCGGTGTTCCAAGATGGGCAACCACTTGATCTGGGCCTTTCCTCTCCCATTGCAGCTCGAGTCCCCATGGTTCTTTCAAATCCCTATGTTTCCATAATTGTTGTGCCTTAAATCCACATGTTTCCCCAATCCCTTATATTTCCATGTTCTTGTGCTTCCCTTGGCATTCCCACCTCAATCTCATGCCGCACGCGCACGTCAGAAATATACCGTAGTGCTGCCAGGGCCTTTCGATGATAGTTCAGCCAGCTGACACAGCATGGGGATCAACCCCTTTCCAAACAACCAAGAAACTTTCAAGAAACTCTCATGAATCCTCTGCTCATTTAACATGGCTGGCTGGCAATTGGACAATCCCAGCTTTGAATGGGAAACTATGGAATACTCATCGCAGTCAATGAGTGATTTTATGTGATTGTCCATTGCCAGATGCTCTAGAGAAAGTAATATTAGACTTCCCCATGACCATGCTGCATCGTAAGGACAACTTGCATTTGCAGAGGATCGACTAAAAGAATTCCTTCCAAACGCCTATTTGAGGTGCAGCTATGGAGCCGGACATGGGTCAAACCGAGGTACCCCAAAATTGTTAATGTATGGAAATTGAAAACGCGTTGCTATGGAGGCCATGGCCCATGTTTGTTGGTTCCCATGCCCGAAGTCTCCCCCGACGGCGCCTGCCGGTCCACTGTGGCACCCAGGGAGAGTAGCGTATTCACGGCCGTCAACTGAGGAATTCCAATGGCCCAGTTGTAGATGATTTCTGATGATTTACCATGATTTACCTATTAAAAATGGTGCTGTTCCATAGTTTTTTTATGACCAGAGGGTATAAACCCACCATTGTTGTGGGGTAACCATTGAGATCTGGAGTTTACCCACGAAAGTAGATCATTTTCTGGGAAATCATGGGGTTTTCCACATCTCTTTATATGTTTACACTAGGGTACCCATTAAAAAATGGTGATTATCTATACTGCGTTGGTTTACTGGAGGGCACCAGAATGGTGTGGAGTTCCCATTAAGATAGTCGTGTGCAGTATCCAGACTCTCACAGTAGCCCTGAGTCAGAACATCTGCCCAGAATATACTAAAATTGTCCACGAAAATCACGTGTTTCTATGACTCCCTTGGGTGTCCGGATGCACAAATAAATGAAACTCTAAACGACTTAGCTCCGCACATTCCGACCACGCACTGCGAGAGCAAGGGGTTTCCTTGGCACGTGTTCTGCGAGTAGCCAACGCATGCGAGGTGCACGTACGCGAATCTGCTTCCTGTGGTGGCGGTGCTGTAAAACCCAAGATCCAAACTCGTAGCCAGCATGATTCGGGTCAGCATTGTACTCCACAGCCTGCGCGTGCTGGACCACACCAATTCATGCGTTGCCGGCTACTCACCGTGCATGCGACCATGAAGAGAATTTAAAGCATATCCAGGGGCACATGTTTGCCGGGAAAAAATGGAGCTCATTTATGTTCATTTCATGGTTTCCTAATGTTTCCTGCTTCCATACTGCTCCCATAAAGCTGAACCCATTGCCGGCTAGGCCTTCTTGATAGCGAACTCCAATTGCTTGGGATCAGCAAACCTACCAGGACCGGTGGACTGTTCGAAGGGAAGTTGACGTAAAACGACTCCAACTGGATTGGTAATGTGGGATCCACACCCAAATGCTTTCAATTTTGGATCCCTGAAGCAAGTCTTCACCTGCCAAATGTGGGGAAGCAAACCATCTTCTCTTTGATTTGTTCATGTACCCGCGCGTCCAAAGTTCCTCTCTTCAACGTTCTCCGCGACAAATTCTATGCTTTTGAATGGCCCTTGATACATCCCCACATCCCGCAGCCCCTATTTCAAATAGGGTATCCAACAATCATCCACATTATTACTCATCTCATTATGTGTATGTGTATGTTGTAGAAAACTATCAAACATGTGAATATAATTTGTATACAAATATATATATATACATACAGTAGTTTATATTATATATATATACATATGTGTGTGTACGTATGACAACCCCATTATATCCCCATTTGGACAACGCCCATGCGTTACCTGTTTAAGGCCAGGAGATCTAAGCAGTTCCGTGGCGCGTCATCGAAGTCAGTGCTGAAACGAGGACCACCAGGGCGGCCCATCTGCAGCGTTTTGTGCAAGCCATGAAGTGTGTTGGAGGTTTCGAGGGCATCTAAGTATCTATCTATCGATCTATCTATCTATCTATCTATCTATCTAACTATTTAACTAACTATCATCTATCCATCCATCCACCCATCCGTCCATCTATCTATTGATTCAATCTATATAGTGAGCTGGAAGCCAAATTATCCTGGTTTTGACGTGGAAAATGAGCGGTTGATCAGCTGACATAAGGGTTCTAAGTATGCACATATATACATGCATCATGTATATGTATATATATATATATGTATATGTGTATATGTGTATAGAGAGAGAGAGATGTGGAAATGTTGTATAGATATGGATACAGTATACATCCTTGGCATTCAAAGCCCATTGGTACCATTTCATGGATTGTCCCTTCATCCAGGACTTGTTGGATCACTCCGAGATTATCTCAGAGCGGGATAGGTGGTGCCCCAGTTTGTTACCAACAAAAAATTGGGATTTGACATGATTTCACCAACAAAAATCGAGATTTACTGTCGATGTAGCTGAATTGTGATTGCTAACTTGATTGACCCAACTAGGTTAACAGTTGGCTTATGGCCATGATGTACTTAGATTCTTCCATAATACCCTCTGGTAAACTAACATATCTATTGAAAATTGCCATAGAAATAGTGGATTTTTCCATTAAAAATAGTGGATCTTTCCATAGCTATGTTAGTCATTACCAGAGGGTAAACCCAACTTATAGGGCATCACCTTGCAGGATGGATTTTGTTCATCCCAATGGCCCCGTGGAATTCCAGCCTCTTCATCATCGCTTCTCTCGTCATCCGACGACGCCTCCCTGGGGCGCATGGTTGCGCCGCTGTCCAAGAGTCGGGCCTGGCGATGTGCTGGAGAGTTCATCATTTCTAGGATGTGATGATACATCATATATATATAATCATATATATATATATCTACCTGTATGCATGTTAGAAAAAATATCATATACTGTATCATATATCGTATATCATATCTCATCTCTCATCTCAGATATCAAATATCATACAGCACATATATATAATATAATATAATATAATATATATATATATTTATTTAATGTATATGTATATTTATATTTATATACACACATGTGTCCTTGCAAATGGTATTAGATAGATAGATAGATAGATAGATCGATAGATAGATCGATAGATAGATAGATAGATCGATAGGTAGATCGATAGATAGGTAGATAGATAGATAGGTAGATAGATAGATAGATAGATAGGTAGATAGATAGGTAGATAGATAGATAGATAGGTAGATCGATAGATAGGTAGATAGATAGATAGATATGCACATATCCTAATGTATTATCATGTATCCGTGTCTCCCTGTGCTGCAAGAAATTGTGGCATCAAAATACGTGAATTGTCAACATCCAATTCTTGAAGGCCGCAAGGTGATCCACTCTGAGCCAAGGTTTCAAAGCAATGCTGGGTACTACCTTCTAAAAGTAGTGTAGAAATAGGGACCCATAATTAATCAGAAACAAATAAACATTCAACGTTTAGTATTTTAAACACATAATGGACAAATAGGAGGCAATGTTCGGTCAATAAACATTATGTCAATATGTATGTGTAATTTTTAAATGTTCATAAAACTCCATGGTCTAAGAGTCTCACACGGCCAGTCGCCCTCTAACGGTCTGGGGTCATCACAGCCAGCGCCATATCAGGGGTTCGCCTCGGCGATGGTCAGTGCTAAAAGTGCTACCCTAGTCAAACATGGAAGGGGACAATCCCCTATAAATGGAGTTTCTTGTAGGAAAATAATCTATACAACCAGAACTCCCGAAAAGACGGTGCTGACTAAAGGTCTTCTGTACTTTTATATGCCCTACAACTGCAAGTTGTCTATTGAAACCAGTGCATCTTGGCACCCTCTTCACCACAGGCCCCTCATCCTCTAAAAAAACTCAATCCACTGGGATCGTCATCATGTTCTTGGTAAAGCTTCAGTATAACATGGTAGTTAACCAAAGCATCTTATTACTTTAGTATAAGAACAATGGGAACAATGGATACAAGGGTTATTCGGGATTATATCTTCCAATCATTGAACGTGTCAATGGCAAATCCATTTAGTTCGACAATTGTCCTATTTCAGTGCCCATTTTGTTCGAGGATTTCCCAGCCAGCCATGTTTGCCAAAGGGCAATTCCCATTTTCTATGTACCACCATTTTTCATGGTTAAATCCTGATTTTTGATGGTTAATCCCCATTAGATTAGCCTTAAATCATTGATTTGTCTCATCTCTGGGCAAATCCTGGTGATATCCGCAGAAAATTGCTGGCTTTTTGTATCTTTCCATGACATTCCCCAAGAAATTCCATGGTTTCTGAAGCCAACTCGGGGCCGAAAAACTTCTCACAGAGAGCCCTCCGAAGCTCCCAGAGCAGCTCCCGGGTCGCAGCCTTGGAAGCGTCCCAGTGGTGGAACATGATCACTTACCCTCTGGTAAACATACAAAAAACTATGGAAAATCACCATTTTTAATAGGTAAATTCACTATTTCTATGGTGATTTTCAATAGCTATGTAACAAAAAAAACAGAGGGTATGAGTAGTCATATTCCAGAATTCATATCACTACTTTTTATAACTATGAATATGACTACTATTATTGATATTATTGATATTATAAATGATAAGTAGAATCGAATCATAGTAACAGCAATATTAATAGTAATCATACTGCTGATAAGTATGGTATGATATCATGACGATTCTCATAACAATATATATATATATGGAAATTGTTGTTATCAAAATTATTTGTTGTGAATGCAACGCTATGTATATATGTATATGCATATTCTAACATGTGTAACATGTATATAAAGTAATGTGGTAAACACACTCAATTTTACCGGAAATCTGTAACATGGAGGTGAAACATATTGGGAGACACAATAGGATTGGTTTCCTTCATCCAATTTTTTGGGAATTGAATACAATAAATTCCAAGATGGGTTTGTCCAGAACTGAGGAAGATTCCCTAATGTTTGGCCGTTTCTGGGGTGTTGGTGGGTAAAATGATGATAAACCACCTGGTCTTGAGGTTTTCTATTTTTCCTCCCCTGTGGTATGTTTGCTCCAGATCTCCCACTGATCACGGCGTGTCGTTCGGAGCGCTCGCTGAGTCAGCCACGCGTTTGCTGCGCCTCGTCCGTAGAGCAAACACATGGAGGTTTCTGTGAAGTACACCAATAAGAAATAAGAAACTAGAATATGTATTGAGGATATGAATGGATATGATATTGATTATTTGTATAATGGATCAATACACCACCTCAATACAAACCACTTTATGGTGACTTTTTGGGGATTTATTGAGGATATGAATGGATATGATGTATATCATGGGACTCATAATCGAGAATATGATCTTGGGTGTGTCTCGAAATCATATTTGGACGTATTAAGGGTTTACACCCCATTTATCAAAATGTTCAAATATATCAATCATAGGAAAAATGATGATTAACCCATGTGAATTTCAACATTTCAGGATACCTATTTTCGCACAAAGCCATGTGCACGTGGAGATCCTCACGATTTTCGGGTGGCTCGGCCCCTTCCATCCCTCACCATCCATCCATCTGGGTGTTTTTTTTCTAAGTCATGGGGGTAGACCTAGTTATCATCCATGTTAGCCTCTGGTAAACTAACATAGCTATGGTATAGATGGCCCATAGAAATAGTGGATTTGCCCATTAAAGATGGTGATGTTCCATAGTTTTTGCTATGTTTTTGGTATGTTTACCAGAGGCTAATCAGATTTTCCATGAAACATCAGACCATGTGGATGACACCATCGCCTCACGACCGAGCTGTGCAGCTGCACAGGCCGGCTGAGCTTGGTCGCGTTGATGATGTTCTGCAGGGCTTCCAAAAAACCGCCCCAATGGGTGTGCCCCGGTGTCAAACGCTGGGAAATCCCACAAAATCGATGCAGCTTTGCTTGGAAAATCATCTATAATTTGGCAGATGCTCCTTTGCTACGGTTGATTACTAGATTACTTACTAGAGGGTCATCATAATAAATCGATGTCATGTCCTGATGATACCCTAGAATCTTATCAAAAAAAAATGGTCAGCAAACTTCGCACCGGCGCCTGGAGGAATATGGTGCGGCTTCCACAATCGTCGCAGCACTGAGTGGAAAAAATGGATGCCATGGCCAGGTCCCGCCTGAAACACCGCTTTGGTGTCCGCATCACACTTGTGGATGGCAGCCAAGGCGTCCAGCGGGAAAGCGGCTGCATCCTGGATGGACTGCAAACAGCTAGAAAAAATGTGGGAGATCAGATGCCAAACCATTGACTATTACGATTACTTGTGAATTGGTGGATACTAGCCATTTACTAACCATAGAGAGAAAGAGAGAGTGGGATATTACATGATGTTGCCTCGATACACTTACTTGCCATATACTTGCCTCAGTCATCCTTTGAGGTAGGACTGGTGAGGACAAAATAATTGGATGGTTCGCTGTGTTGCGCCGAATAAACCAGAATCTATCAAAAAGAGAAAGGATATTTTTCTGAAGTCCTTTGCAAACTCCTCAAGAGCCAATCACATATCATATCCTTCTTCAACATGATTCTTTTTGCTGTGTCCCAAACAGAAGGAACTTCCGAAAGTCAGACGCAACAATAATGCCCAGAAAGGTCATTGAGATATCAAACCAGGAGAAGTAGATCGCGGAGTCAAAACATGCGGGGCACCACTTTGCACACTTGGAATCATCCTTATTGGAATCATCATCAGATATGTGCGCAAGATGGTCACAAAGAAAATGTCCCCTATAAATTTCCCAAATAATGGATTTACCCATGGAAAAACAAAAATCACCTTCAGCAAATCTAAGGAACTAATGTGGTAAACCCAATGCCATAAACCATCCCCAATAATACTATACATGGGTGGGATTTTCAACCATCCCCAAATGGTAGGTTTATGGCATTGGGTTTTCCACATCATATCATATATCTCATCGGCCTCATCGGCCCATCATATCATGATTTTACCAGCTATAAACCTCCATTTATAGGGGGGAAATTCCCATTAGAAATCCTCTGAAGAGCATTACTGTGGACCCCACCACCCAGGCCCAGGGGACCCAGGAGACCCAGGGGACCGAAAAGACCCAGGAGCTTCCTCTGTGCCAAAGGCAGCTTCCATGGTGGAACAAGCCTCGAATCAGAGAGGTTTCTGGGAGCAGAAATTGAATCTTGTTTAGAAGGTTGGCTGAAAATGAGTATGTTTTGCAATTAAGATGGATATTGATATACTCTATCTATATTATATATATATACATAATTCTATTTATGTATATGTATGATATAACATGAAAAGGAGCATATATAATCCCAAGAACGGGTGACTTGGTTTGGCCGCCTAACAATCCCAACCACTTTCTGCGAGCCTCCGTGTGCATCTTGGTGACGGTTGAGGCGACCTCAGGATCGGTTTGACACACGGAGTGTGATTTTCATAGCCGCTTTTCACAAACTAAGTGACATAAGTGGGGTACCATTTTGAAATTTTAAGCGGGTTACTATAATTGGATATAATTGGGAGAACCATGTTCGCCAAGTACCGCTTTGACCTTAGCACTTTAAGTCAAAGTGTTTAATTGTGGGGTACCATCTTCATAGCTGTCACGTTTTGAGGGCGATTGACCCCGACTTTATCGAAAGGGCGGATTAAAATTGCAGTTCAAAACCTTCATTCAAATCAAACTCGACACCGCCTAACTAGGCCCACCATGGCCCGCCCGCTTTTCTTGCACTGCTGAAATGGACCGCTTCTATCAAGAGAACTAGCGACCCAACAAGCGTCCAGCGCAGCAACTCTCAGCAACAACCGTTGCAAAGTCACCAAGAAACACATGTTCAAAGCATTTCAAAGCCAAGCTTTGGAATGGGACCCTGCCGCATGACAAATAGATACAGATTGCACGTGTGGGAGCGCCGTAACACCAAGTCTCAAATCCAACTCGAGAACGGCTGACTTGGCCCGCCCGCTTTTCTTGCACTGCTGAAATGGACCGCTTCTAGCAAAAGAACTAGCGACCCAACAAGCGTCCAGTGCAGCAACTCTCAGCAACAACCGTTGCAAAGTCACCAAGAAACACATGTTCAAAGCATTTCAAAGCCAAGCTTTGGAATGGGACCCTGCCGCATGACAAATTGATACAGATTGCACGTGTGGGAGCGCCGTAACACCAAGTCTCAAATCCAACTCGAGAACGGCTGACTTGGCCCGCCCGCTTTTCTTGCACTGCTGAAATGGACCGCTTCTACCAAGAGAACTAGCGACCCAACAAGCGTCCAGTGCAGCAACTCTCAGCAACAACCGTTGCAAAGTCACAAAGAAACACATGTTCAAAGCATTTCAAAGCCAAGCTTTGGAATGGGACCCTGCCGCATGACAAATAGATACAGATTGCACGTGTGGGAGCGCCGTAACACCAAGTCTCAAATCCAACTCGAGAACGGCTGACTTGGCCCGCCCGCTTTTCTTGCACTGCTGAAATGGACCGCTTCTACCAAGAGAACTAGCGACCCAACAAGCGTCCAGTGCAGCAACTCTCAGCAACAACCGTTGCAAAGTCACAAAGAAACACATGTTCAAAGCATTTCAAAGCCAAGCTTTGGAATGGGACCCTGCCGCATGACAAATTGATACAGGCACGTGTGGGAGCGCCGTAACACCAAGTCTCAAATCCAACTCGAGAACGGCTGACTTGGCCCGCCCGCTTTTCTTGCACTGCTGAAATGGACCGCTTCTACAAGAGAACTAGCGACCCAACAAGCGTCCAGTGCAGCAACTCTCAGCAACAACCGTTGCAAAGTCACCAAGAAACACATGTTCAAAGCATTTCAAAGCCAAGCTTTGGAATGGGACCCTGCCGCATGACAAATTGATACAGATTGCACGTGTGGGAGCGCCGTAACACCAAGTCTCAAATCCAACTCGAGAACGGCTGACTTGGCCCGCCCGCTTTTCTTGCACTGCTGAAATGGACCGCTTCTAGCAAGAGAACTAGCGACCCAACAAGCGTCCAGTGCAGCAACTCTCAGCAACAACCGTTGCAAAGTCACCAAGAAACACATGTTCAAAGCATTTCAAAGCCAAGCTTTGGAATGGGACCCTGCCGCATGACAAATTGATACAGGTTGCACGTGTGGGAGCGCCGTAACACCAAGTCTCAAATCCAACTCGAGAACGGCTGACTTGGCCCGCCCGCTTTTCTTGCACTGCTGAAATGGACCGCTTCTACCAAGAGAACTAGCGACCCAACAAGCGTCCAGTGCAGCAACTCTCAGCAACAACCGTTGCAAAGTCACAAAGAAACACATGTTCAAAGCATTTCAAAGCCAAGCTTTGGAATGGGACCCTGCCGCATGACAAATTGATACAGGTTGCACGTGTGGGAGCGCCGTAACACCAAGTCTCAAATCCAACTCGAGAACGGCTGACTTGGCCCGCCCGCTTTTCTTGCACTGCTGAAATGGACCGCTTCTACCAAGAGAGAACCAGCGACCCAACAAGCGTCCAGTGCAGCAACTCTCAGCAACAACCATTGCAAAGTCACAAAGAAACACATGTTCAAAGCATTTCAAAGCCAAGCTTTGGAAAGGGACCCTGCCGCATGACAAATTGATACAGGTTGCACATGTGGGAGCGCCGTAACACCAAGTCTCAAATCCAACTCGAGAACGGCTGACTTGGCCCGCCCGCTTTTCTTGCACTGCTGAAATGGACCGCTTCTACCAAGAGAACTAGCGACCCAACAAGCGTCCAGTGCAGCAACTCTCAGCAACAACCGTTGCAAAGTCACAAAGAAACACATGTTCAAAGCATTTCAAAGCCAAGCTTTGGAATGGGACCCTGCCGCATGACAAATTGATACAGGTTGCGCCTTGCGCGTGTGGGAGCGCCGTAACACCAAGTCTCAAATCCAACTCGAGAACGGCTGACTTGGCCCGCCCGCTTTTCTTGCACTGCTGAAATGGACCGCTTCTACCAAGAGAACTAGCGACCCAACAAGCGTCCAGTGCAGCAACTCTCAGCAACAACCGTTGCAAAGTCACCAAGAAACACATGTTCAAAGCATTTCAAAGCCCAGCTTTGGAATGGGACCCTGCCGCATGACAAATAGATACAGATTGCACGTGTGGGAGCGCCGTAACACCAAGTCTCAAATCCAACTCGAGAACGGCTGACTTGGCCCGCCCGCTTTTCTTGCACTGCTGAAATGGACCGCTTCTACCACGAGAACTAGCGACCCAACAAGCGTCCAGTGCAGCAACTCTCAGCAACAACCGTTGTAAAGTCAAAACAAAAATCTTGCCGAATTAAAACGACTCTGGGCGGTTATATTGTAGCTGCAGGCACAGACAATCCGATGTGCAAGGTTGTCGTTGATTCAGTTATTGTGCCATATCATGGCACTTAATCCCGACCCTCATGGAGATTTTCTGACATCACCTGGCAGCCACTGAGTGCCAATTCACTGAGTGCCTTGCTTTCTCTCGAAGGCTTGGCGGCGCATACTGCACAGCAACCAGAACGTGATCGTGGTGTCATGTGGTGTCTATATTCTTCTGTAAAAGGATAGTTTGAAAAAATATCTTCCAATTCATCCAATTCATCCAATTGAAAATGTGGAGTTTCAAGCTGACGCACATGTTCTCCGAGAACGGTTTCCTCAAGGTTTCGGGGCGCCTGGGCTTCCTCCGGTCGCATTTCCTTTCTTCCCAACTGGATCATGGCCCAGAAGGGAACCTGCGCCACATGAAAGATTGGCCCATTGATCAGCCTTTGGGTGCTACAATGGCCCGTTCATGACTATGTCAATTGGCAGCTGGCCATGTGGATCTTGCTGGTTTATATCCCCACCCATTTCTTGGGGGTGGAATCCATTGGCAAATACTGCACCAGCCGCCTCCACCGTTTGCAAGGACCGCTCAGCGATGTAGAGACGAAACATGTCCTGCTTGATACATCACTCAGGAGAGATTAGAGTGGGCAGTGGATGGGCCGTCTTCCGTACCAGTGATTCCTCATACTAGGGTGTCCAAGTTATTACATTTCACCTCAGTGTATTTACAAATGAGCATAGGCGGATAGAGACTTCTTCATTGGGTTGTCTTGAAAATGTGAATCTCAAAATGCCATATGTTTTATCATCACTTTCCGCATTTTGGGGTATCCAATGTACCCACCGGAGACAACCGACCCCACATCCCATGACCATGACATGGTGCCCCAGGAGACGCCCCCACACTGAAACAAGCCCTTGCTGGGAGAGTCTGCAAACTCCATTGAAGCTCACTGAATTGCAGTCGTGATCCAATAATTCAATAGCTGTTTCAGCTTGCAAGTAGTGCTTTATCTTGAACCCCCTAAGTTCAACATGGAAACTAAAAAAAATTGCCATATCCACAAGGAAAATCCTCTTCCAGACCCCATACTTTGTGGTTTCCATATGTTTCCATGGTGAAATTGGTGGTTTCCGTAGCCAAGCCACAAAGCCGGATGCCACAGCCCGGCATTTTCCCAATCCCAATGCCTCCACGTCTTTGCGCCGCGGGTCTGTCATGAAACGCAAGGCTCGCCTCGTTGTGGCTTCAACGGTTAAACCATTGAGTACCCCAAAAATGGGATGGCTAATTATGGCTTCCAAGTGAATTTTCACCACAGATGTTAGAAATTGTTACAAGCCTCACTTTTGGACCAGGGTCGCATCTTCAGGCACTCTGCAGGGAGCTTTGTGTTTCATCCTGATGCATCCTACTGTAGTTCAAACTACCATGGCGGGCCTCACATCTTTATCTCGCCATCCGACTTTGTCCAAAAAATTGGGGATGCCCTAGAGTGCTCTGTCTAAACATGGCAAGTGTCATATGTCGAATACTTGAATATGAAAAATTATAGAACATCTCCAGCTCCGCAGGGGTTTCCCTGGGCTTCCCCGACCATGCTGAGCTGTGCAACGGCCGGCCACCCCACGCGGCCAAGAGCCGACGTATAAGGCGAACGTTGCAACTGCAGCAGGGGAACTGGGACCCACCGGAAAGCGGAAGACCGGGAAGACCACGACCACCACAAGCTCAGCTTTTGCTCTGATAACGAGGGTTGTCAGGAGCAAACAACTCCACTTCCTTACTTTCTGCGCAGTGTGTGCACTCTTCAAGGGTTGCCTTTGCGCTAGTTGTCAACCGAATGACAACATGCAAAAACACAGCAGGATCTGCGAAACAACCAGCAACCCTGACAGGACTTGAAAGTTCTTAAATATGCGCAGTGTCAGTGGCACAACCTGTGTTTTTTAGCACCCAAAAAGCCACCAAATTGGCCTCCACATTGCGATCTTGAGGAGCCGTTGCTGTTTAAACCTGATCTGTGGCAAAGTCATCATGGCGGTTTCCTAGATATGCTGCACAAAGTGAATCTTTAGCTGGGCAGTGTGTGTATATAGGTGTATGTATATATATATATACACAGTATGTATATATATATAGTTACATAAATATACACACCATTGTTGCTGTCAGGAATTTAAGCAACTTCACTACACGGCCCAAACAAGACTTACTAGCACTGAGCATCAACACCGATTGAACATCACCAACAATGACATACCAAAACCCATCAATGGGAGGATAACAAGATACAACATGAGAAGAGAACCAACAAAAGCAGGAATATTGCCAGCCACAACAGAGACATACTGTGGATGGAAGAAATCCTGCACCACCTTGGATGGTTAAAACCCTATGAATAATGGGATAAACCACCTATATACTGGTGCAGGATTTCTTCCATCCACCGTATCTTTGCTTTTTGTTGTTGTCTTCGTACCTCTTCTTACGTCAAAGTCGAACCTTGAATCAACCTGAGCTTCCCACAGGCTTTGAACCTCTGACCAGCTGGCTGAACCACCTGACATCTTCGGTCAATGCTGTGCCACATGTCAATTTGCATTGTTTTCCGCACCCCAAAAATCTTCCTCAAAATATTTCCCGTGACCCCACCTGGAATCTTGGCAGGAGTCATGATCCAGTCGACCATCTCATCAGTGACATCATCTGCCAGCAGATGCAGCATTTATCATGGGGATGTCATGGGAATTTAATGGCGATATATTGGGGGGTTCTTAAGTCATGGTGGATCCCCAAGTCACCATAGGTTTCAATACTTCGTCATGGTTTAATAACTGGGATGATTTGCGGGTACCCCCATGACTTAGGAAACCTCCGTCAGTGTGATATTTAAGTACATGCAGCCTATCTACATTATATGATTCATGGCTATCTTGTTTTGGGCATCCATGGGCCAGGCACCAATAAAAATGGGACTGTATAAGCCAACAAAATTCGAACCATTTTATTGTTTTGGGGGAGGTGAGAAAGGATATCTGATATCCACATAAAATTGTGGATATATATATATATATATATACATTAGATGTGAGGTGTAAAGCATAGATGTTAGACACACTCGTTCACACCAGGTTCACGCTCGCATATCCTTTTTTTTCCTATTTCCTGTCGCTTCGTATGGTCTCAACCTGCCTCCAGCAGGATTAATGCTTTGGGTAGCTGTGTAGGTATCCTCCTACACAGCAGCACTGGTTAGATCCATACTCCCTGTTCCGCACTCCTGTCAACCCAGGAGGCTACACAGGGTGAATCCTTCCCACCTAGTGCTCAGTCGTGCAACGGCACGTAGAGATCAACATCCGCAATGATGTGATCCCCTACAAGAGAGGATACTCCACAGGAGTCCTATCTCATAGGGAGGGAAGGGAGGGAAAAGAAGAATGATGAAGCCAGTTTGGCTCAGACTTGAGCCAAAATGGATTCATCAACTTACACACTCACCCTAATGATAATGCACACCCAGTGCCTGCCAAACACGATGCATACATACATTAGATGTGAGGTGTAAAGCATAGATGTTAAACACACTCGTTCACACCAGGTTCACGCTCGCATATCCTTTTTTTTCCTATTTCCTGTCGCTTCGTATGGTCTCAACCTGCCTCCAGCAGGATTAATGCTTTGGGTAGCTGTGTAGGTATCCTCCTACACAGCAGCACTGGTTAGATCCATACTCCCTGTTCCGCACTCCTGTCAACCCAGGAGGCTACACAGGGTGAATCCTTCCCAATGCACTTCATTCCTCCCAAAGCACTTAGAGAAATTCCACGACCTGAAGAAACGCAGGAAGTGGCAGAGACCACAGCTCGAAGGGGAAAACTGCGAAATGCGTGGTGAACCCATGGCGCTTGTGCCATGTAGCCTGGAGGCCCACACGACTGATCTCGTCGGACCAGTTGGCCTTGCTAGGGATCCACTCCCAAAAGAACCAGGCTTGGAGTGCAAAGAGAGTGATATGAATCAGACGAGTCATATGTTCTAAATCTGCATTATCTGAACGTCCTCGAATCAGAGCCATCAGCGCCGCTGTATTGTCAATGAACCAAAGTCCTCTACGGCCACGAAACGTCGATGGACGGGTGAAGAGCGCATAGAGGACCTGCAACAACTCCAGTTGGGCAATCTTGGTGTCTCCTGGCTCCCAGAGGTTGTACACCACTGGGGGGATGATCGAAACAAAGGCCTCCCGCCGCTGGATGCAGCCATCATGCCAGACGACCAAGAAGCCGCCTGTCCCTTGGCCTGGGATTTCCAAGGCTGCGTCTGAGGCCGCCAGAAAACGTGGCCCCGCATGTGGCCAAATCTCGATTGTCCTGGAGGGTTTGGTAGCAATGACAGCGCGCAACAAGTCAAAGCATCGACGCAGCTCCTCAGTTAACTCTGAGGTACGCTCCTGTTGTCGGCGCTTGATTGGGGCTAAACCTCCGCAACCAATACGCCCCCATACTCCCAATTCGAAGAAGTTGGCCACGCCATAGATCTTGGCTGCAACTCCTGGTTGAAGCCGGCTGGAATCCTCAGCGTGCTTCATGAGATGAAGGAGCTTCTGTTCGATGCGTTCACGGGCCCAAAACTGGATGGTGCCTTGGGTGTGAATCTGACTGAAGTCATGATCGAGCCCCAAGAAAGTGCCTGATTGCTGCATCCTCTGGCACTTCTCTGCTGAGAAGGGTGTGCCCAAAAGATTGTTGAGAAACTGCATTGCTCGTTGACCGGATCCTTTGCAAGACTTCCTATCAGTCACATGAGCATCATCAAAATACAAGCCGGTCAAACAGAAAGTGAATCGACGCGCCAATGCTTCCACCAGCCTACTGTAGCGATTGAAAGACGTGACTGCCAAGGGGAGACCAAAAAGCAAACCAGTGTAAATCATAAAGGCAGGCTTCTGCCATTCATGGTGGAAAAATGCCACAATACAACATAAAGCCTCGTCCTTGCTCATGGGGCAAAATCTGTAAGCATCTGGCCAGTCCTCACCGCCCGATTCCCATTCTTCTGTGTCCCAGATGGGAAGGGCTCCATATGCGCAGGCATATTGTAGATGCTGAGCTGGCCGAAGGGCTGAACAAAGGGTGAGCTTGTTGGCGTCGCTGGAACGCTCAGACTGTAGGCCTACATAGGCGTCGTCAATCACCCGTTGCTTCCCCGAGGATTGTGTGATCACACATCGAGGAATCAAACGATAAGGCTCTGCACCCAGCAAACTATGCAGTTCCTCTGCATCCATCGGCAAGCTGCAGAAGCCTTTCTCAGCATCCTTGAGGCTCTGTTGTAACATGAATTCATCATCGTTGCCAGGCCTCAAACGAGTCAGGATCCACCGGTTGTGGGTCCTCCAATCACGAAGGACATCCTCCCGTGTCAAGCGGGATGCCTCCTGCTCTGGGAATATGCCATAGGGGGGTGCGTATCCCACTGCTGGGAGCCCCATGCAAAGGCCAGCCGGCAGCGTCACATCGCCCCAGTTGGCTAAAAGCAACAGGATGGCTGTGAAACCAATGTCTCTTTGTGCAGTGGCCGTCCGAATTGCCTCAGTCTGTTTGGTCCTCAAATGTTCCGTGACCTTGCTCCAGCGCCTCTTCATCTCGGCTAAAAGGCCCATAGCACGTTTTCTCAGCTTGCTCAGGTCGACTCCTGGCATGCTTGAGAAGGAAGCCGCAAAGCGAAGGTCATCATCCAACACCGGAAGCCCTTCTGTAGGCAAAGGTTGTACACTCAGTTGCAAAGCTTGCTCAAAATGCTGGTCCGGGTGAAGATGGAACGGCAAGAGGGGTGCCAGCGCAGCCCTGTGGTTGATGGCCCCCACCTGCTGGCCCTCAGCTGTCCGCATCTTCTGCCGCACGGAAGGAGCTGCCAAAACTGGGTTCCAGCTGCCTTCCATGTCAAGCCCCTGTTGGTGCCTCCAACGAGTATACAGGTCGAGCGGGTGCTGGTTCACCAAATCCTCGACGAATGGGATGGCAAGCCCTTCCAACCAGTCACCTGGGTAGAGCTTCTTGAACGCTAGCGCCAGTGACTCCTGCAGGATGTAGAAAGGCCCAAAAGGGGTGCCCGTCGCTTTGGCAATGCTCGACAGGAGGACACTGCGTGTCACTGCCGTGGGGCTCCTGCCATTCGATCCTTGGACAACTTGGGGAGCTACTGGATGGCGATGTAAGCTGAGCCGGTCAAACACAAGCCCTGCCAAGAGGTCAGCCTCGCAGGTCTGTGCTGCTGGGCAATCACACACCAAAACCTTGCCTTCCAGCTCGTCCAGCTCCTGCCATAACGTCTCTCTGACATACTGAACAAAGAGGGGAAGCCAATCTTGTGGTGTGCAATTCACCCCAACTTGCCAAGGGGATTTCCACTTCGTTGTCTGGAGCCGGTGAGCGTGGTTTCCCATACCCACATAGACGTGCCCCAGGGGCAACTCGCCCTGCTGCAGCACCTCCTCGACACAAGCCCGGGTTGGCACACGAGCCGCTTCCGCCGTGTCCACCGGCCTCAACCCCAGACTGATTGCCAAAGGAGTCATAGCCCATTCTCGGAGAGACCTGGGGTCCAAGTCAAGCCAATGATCCCTGTGGCCGGTACAGCTAGGGGATGGCGAACGCGGCACATACAGTTTGGCATGACCAACACGCACCGCCCACCATGAAGCCGCTGTAGCGATCGCAAAGCAAAGTTCTGCTGTGTACTCGGACTCCTCAGCTGATGGGTAGTGCCGTTGGCCGTCTTGGATCCATGGCTCCCATTCTTGTGGGTCATGAAAGTGGTTGCAGTCAGCCCTGGGCCATTGTGCGATTTCTGCAATGTTGTGCCTAAGGCGTTGCAACTTCGCCCTGGCACCTCCAAAGCAACATGCTGAGTACCGCTGGTCTGACCATCGACCACTATCCCACATGCTAACTTCATCCGGCGTCCACCAATGAAGGCTGTTGTATGGGTTCTCCCGGACAGAGCCACCCCCCCGATCTACCAACTGGTCAATCTCAGAGAGCACAAAGCTGGCAGCTGCGTTGTCCTTCTCCACCCTGCTGTACTGAGACCCTGTCAACTCAGGAAGCCCCAGCGGGTGTTGTTCCGATCGCAACGGTCGGGGTGGTGGCCTACCATCTCCAAAATCTCGGGGAATCTCTCTGGCCCGGCTCTTTGTAGAACAATCCAGGGCGGCTGCAATGAAACAAACCGATTGTAACTGATCATGCAGTGATTGCTGCCTCAGGCTGTTGGATAGGTCGTGACCCCGGTCAAGCATCCAGTCCACTGAGATAGTCTCCCAACCACAGAAGATGAACGCTTTTGACAGGGGTACGTTGGGCCCCGCATAAAGATCTGCCATCCGCGGCAGCTGACAGTCAACTCTGTCTACGGGTGTTGCCTCTTCCTGCCCGGCAGAAGTCCCCGCCTCCTCTGCTGGGCACCGTCATGGCGATACCTTGGCCCTGCACTGGCCAGCACCATGCCCCGGCATACCACAGACTCGCTCCCCCCGGACAACCGCACCACACTTGTGCTGTCCTTGAGGACAGGAGCCTTTGGGATTCTTGCACTGCCCATGTTGGAAAGCCTGGCAGATCTTCGTGCCATCCCTCATGGTCTTGGCGACCTTCTTCCCGTTCACTGCCTTCCCCAGAGTGAACTGAGAGGGCATCGGGGTCGTGGATGAGGGCGTTGGAGTTGTCTTGCTCGCTTCTGCCCTGGTTCCTCCAGAGACAGCCTGCGGCATCCAATGGGCATCACGCGCCTGGCATGTTTCCTTGATAACCTCCCCCAAGGACTTGGAGGACTCCCTGAATCGCGCCACCCAGTCTGAGCGGTCTTCCAGGTCCCTCGCTTCAAGCCACGCAAGTCGCTGGGAGAGAGGCAAGACGCTGGATTGTCGCTTCGCTCTGTGGTAATAGTGCATGACCACGTCCATGGGCACCTCCACAAATGCTGTTGAGTCGGCTCCAAGGGACTTCTCCAATGAGGCGTCCTTCACATTTGTTCTGGGGGTCACTCCCGCCATCGCATAGGCCAACAGCAGCGTGAGCAGGCGATCCATGTAGTTCTCCCAGTCATGAGGAGTCTTGTCATCCTCCTCAGCCTCCTCCGTGTACAGTCCCTCGGCCAACTTGCGCTTCTTCTGAGTGGTATGGAGTTGATACTGCAACGTACGGACCTTCCAGAGATTGTACACACATAACATTCTCTTGGACAGCTCCCTGCTGACCCTTGAAAGAGTAGCATCTGCTGGGTGAACCTCAGGTGGGTATCGCATCCGATACCTGATCCAAAAGTTGGTCTTGACATCACGCAGCTCAGAATCAGCAAGCATCGTGTCCAGGTCACCAAGACTGACTTTGGATCGATCTTGGTCCTGGTTCTTGTAGTACAACGTGACCGCCGTCCAAGCCCGGCGCAACCTAGACCCCTGAATCAGGCGTTCCTCGCCAAGCTGCAACTTCGCCAAGAAGGTATCCACCTTGGTCTCGTCTTCAAAAAGGAAACGAAATTCCTCAAGGTTCTGGATCTTGGTTGCCAACAGGGCCTTGGTCACGACAGGGTCCAACGAGAAATTCATCCCTAAAGACTCCATGGTTTCCTGAATGGTGGTACTCTCCACCGGAACCAGACGAGTACTAGTCATTTCACTCAAGGTAACTCCTTGTATGACTTGAACATTCAACGCTGCTCACCCCATACATGCCTCCCGCATGCTGCTCATCACCTGCCATCCAAGGACAGAAGGAGGCGACGTGGGGGGGGGCTGGACAAGAACTCCCCTGTTCCTCAGGGGTAAGACAGACTGCTACCTTAGCTCATTCCCTCGGCTCATGTATCCACAGCTTGTACTCACAGGATCCTGTGTAAGCTCCCTCATGAGGACCGACGAGACTAGTTAACACAGTCTGTCCCCAAATTAAGCCCTATACTCATGCCAATGCTGCTTGAACTCACAGTTCCCTGTGTAAGCAACTCTTAAAACATGCAAGGGCTCCTAACGGAGTCTACCCAAACCTCATCCTCCCGGATGTCGATGTAGACTCTTTTCCACACTCAAATCAAAGCTCATCTGACTGCATGATGCAAGTTGGCCTACGGGCAAGCTATGGACCTCAGTGATCAGCCTACCAAAATCGGCCCTGTGCGTCTCTTATTCAAATTGAATTCAGGTGCGTCCCCACTGACATGGTCAGCGTGGGTGCCAGCTCGCTGCTGCGCGCACCAAACAACTGTCACAAAACGCGCGGCCCCATGCCATGGCCTCCCTCATATCCTGCGTAGTCATCGGTTTTACCAAGCGGATTGCACGCTCGGCAGATTGCTTGTGTGAGCAGAGGGTCTGGCCATTGTTGAGCTCCAAGTGGACCTTCGACCGCTGAGTTGCGATATAGCCACATGGCTCCGGGAATGGGTTCCGGAGAGAGCTAGCCCTGAGAGTCGTGTCAACCCACGACCTCATCCCAGCCTCATGGATGATCCCCGGAATGTCCAGGGAGCGCCTGCAGCTTTTGACATAAGCCACGGCAACGTCCCAGCTCTCCTGCGCAAGTAGGGCCCTGAAGACGCAGCCTCCAACACCAGCTCGGTGACGTCCTGACAGGCAATGGATCAGTGCTGATTCTCCTGCGTACATCGTATTGCGCAGCAGGGGCCAGACTTCCTCAAAGTCCCTGTTCCTGGAGTTGCCATGCGCCACACAAAGGTGCTTCAAGAGGGCATCCGTCAGCACTACTCCTCCTCGGGAGGATGGGGTCTCAGCCATGCATGCAATCTGAAGGGTAACTCCCTTCGGAAAGCGATGCGCAGTATTCTTGGTAGGAATCCCGCTCAGCCACAGCTTGCCCCCTGCTCTGTTCTGGTAGATCAGGCTTGGGCTCTCTGCAGTCTTGCCGTGGACAGTAGCCAGCCTGTCAAACTTCCTGTCAGGCCCCCGGGTGTCCAGTGCCTCTGGAATCGGGAGGTCTTCCTCCTCCACTTCAATCTCTTCATCCTCAGAGCTCGAAACCAGGGCTGGAAGAGGAGCTGCAGGTGTAGCTGGAGCTGCCTTCGCCTTTTTCTCAGGCGGTGCTTTAGGCGGTTGGCCCTGTGGCGATCGAGGGCGCCTCGCTGGCGCCTTGGGTGGGGTGGCTGGTTCAGGAGGTCGCTCCTCCTTGGACTTGCTGGTAGGCTTAGCCTTCGCAGAGCCCGAACCAGTCCCTTCGCCCGGCATCTCTTCCACCTTGATGAACTTCTTGTCATGGCATTCGCATGCTGGATGTCCTCCTCCACAGACGCGTCCAGATTTGCGCATCACGGCACATGCATGCCTACCCGGGCATGATTCCTTCTCTAACGGGCAGGACTTCGTTTGATATGCCCCACAAATAGGCGCCCCGTTCTTCATGAAGGCACTCAGCACCTTCCCATTGAGGGAAGCTGGCATAGCCGTCAGCCCACCTTTGGCTTGGGCTTCCTCCCTCTTGGCAGCTGCTTTGAGCTTGAGGGCTTCTGACAACTGAAAACGAGCTTGTAACTCATCCTTAGTCAAAGGGGCTGCCCAGATGACACGGGACTCCTGCTTCAGGACCTTGTCGACTTGCTGGCGCGCATAGTCAAGGGCCTCCGCAAAGCTCTGTTCCGGAATCGTCTCCCAAGACTCGTAGGCCAACAACTTCTCCATGGCCAGCCTGATGATGTGCTTGGTCCGAAGCGAGTGTTCATACCTGGCTGCACTGTAGTGCATAGGCATCGTCGCTTCTTTGGGGATCTGGCTCCGATCGGCCCAGTCGCCAAGCGAACATAACTCCAGGGGCGTCAGCTTCATCAGTGATCCCACTGTGGGGCCAGCTCGCCTCCAAGAGTAAGACGACAGATCGTCTGTGTTCTGGACCAAGTGCTCGAAGACCTCGCGGTTCAAGTCGTTGACATACTTCAAGGTGAATGCGGTACCCTCCGCATCGAAACAGAGGCCTGAGGTGGCCTGCTTGGTCTTGGTCAGCTTGCTATAGTCCCGAAATAGGGCGGCTCCCCAAGCCCATCCATTCACGAATGTTGCGGGGATGCAGAAGGAGAATCCACCCCGATTGGCCCGTTGCTTGCCCTTCGGGCAAAACCCATGGAACGAAGATGGTGTCACCTTCACCGGCCTGGCCCTCATGATGTGCTTGTAACGCAAGACACCAAAGGTTACCAGCCATGATGAAAGCAACCCTCGCCAACGTGGGTCCTCTGCCTCGTACATGGCCTGTATGCGCTCTTCCAGGGCAGCAATCATCGGCGGTTCAACTGCGACTGCCTGCTCAGGATTTGCCTTCTTGGGTGGATTCTTCCTTGAGGGCACTGGCACATCACTGAAGTCCCACTGCAAGCGACCATGTTTCGAAAACCATTTCAAAGAATGAAATGCCCTGTAGGGTCCATTGGTGCCATTTTGTAGAAAGCCATAAAGATCCAAAGTATCAGGCGGAAACAAACGATCTTTCTGTTCCATGTATGCCCTCAATTCTGCCCAGGACTTGAGGGCATTCACAACTGTGGCGCCCTCTGCCTCCGTGACTTTTTTCTTGGCCAGGGTATCCAGGGCATCCTGCCATTGTGAATACCTCTCAGGGGTCAGCTCCCCTTGAGGGCGCATCACCTTGGCCTGGGAGAATGCTTTCCGCAAAGCCTCGGCTCTCAGCAGCACTTGTTCTGGTTGATCTGGGCCTGGACGGATGCGAAGTGCCTGGATCATCCTGCTTTTCTTCAACATCGAAGCCTTGGGAGCCGGCCAACTTGCTGGCCTATCCCGAGATCCAGAACTCTCTGCTACTGCCGCCACCTGCGGAATGAGGTCATCTTCAATGATGTTGGAACGCGCCTGCAGCCACGCATCGGCAACATGGTGTCCTCCATGCGCCACTGCGCTGTCGTATGATGCGAAGGCATAGGCGAAGTCCGTGTTGTCATGCAATCCCCATTGAGATCGCCACTGCTCCACCCTCGTTGAGGCCACCCGTTCCATCGCAGTCTCAGCGCCAAGCGGAGCATCACCTGCGGCTTGAACTGCGTAGGCACCTGGGTGATATGCCATGGCAACCCCCGACACCACCGCTGCCAATGTTTGGAGCGTTCGCGCTGGGCCTGAAACTGCAGAATTCACCTCAGTATCACCAGGTACGAAACATGCATCACTAGGCCGCAGTTGCTGCAGATGGGTCTCTATGCAAGTTGGGGTGACAGCCTGGACACTGGGAGGGTGGACAGGTACTGCACACTGAAGAGAAACAGTGCTCACATAGTTCTGGGGTCGGAATGCCACAGGCCCGACATGGCGGCAAGGGTTCCTCCCCAGCCTCCATGGCACCGAGCCACCCCCAGAGCGACCGCACTGCTCTGGCCCGTGGTGCCCTCCACGCAACCAGGTCAGCTGGGATAGGCACCATGGATGGGTCCCTCCATCCTCGGCGCGGGGACTGCCACTTCCTCCAGACATCCCACAGCTCGGCAAGGTCGACCATACTCTCGGCATTGTGCTCGATGAAGGCCACCAAGCCGAAGATGTTGTCCGGCGCAAAGTCCCTGGCTGTCCAATGGGTCCGCAGCGGCTCAATGAGCAGCAAGTCCAGCTTCGCCTCGCCCAGGCGATCATAGTAGGACTGCCACGCCAGCCGCGGGTCACTCCCGGGCAGAGCCAAGACAGCTGAGCTGTTCCACGTACCAATCCATGGGAACTTGAATCCTCCCAAAAACTCGGTACACCTCCTACAGTTTTCCTCCATGCAGGGTGACCGTCTGAAAGGGGGAAGTCCCTCCACCCCCAAACCAATAGGATGAGGGGGGAAATGGTCGATCTGACACACTGAGGACCATAACCTGGTGGCTTGAGACACCAGGCCCCGCTGGAGCAGGCCTTCCACGTGGGTCTTGAACTCGTAGTAGGCCGCCGCGTGAAGGATCTCAGCATCGGTGTGGGCAGCCTCATTCCAACCAGGCCGAACGACAACGGTGGCCCTGGGCATCAGGGGGGTATATCCCACCTCCGTAACCTCTGTACGCTAGGGTAACTCCCTAGTAGAGGAACGAATAACCACTTACCCTAGGGTGACTCCCTAGTAGTGGTGTGGGTACCCCGAACAAAAAGAAGAATGATGAAGCCAGTTTGGCTCAGACTTGAGCCAAAATGGATTCATCAACTTACACACTCACCCTAATGATAATGCACACCCAGTGCCTGCCAAACACGATGCATACATATATATATATATATACGTAATTATATATTATCATAATATATATATATATATATATACATGTGTATCTGTATATATATATATACATATGTATCTGTATACCCCGTTCTATCCCATCAATCTTAATTATCGCTCAGGGCCATGCTCCCCTTCCCATTCTCCTCTCATGGCCAGCAGCTCAGCACAGCTGCGCGCCGCTTCGGGTACCGGGCACCACGGGCTGATGCTTGAGGTGCTCGCAAGACCTGTCCGGAACTCGGTGTCTCTCGGCTGAATGTTCAAAACAGAAATTGGTTGGTATCTTTCGGGGCGTTGTACTATCCGTTATTATATATGATATCCGCCGACCCCGCTTGCAGCAGGGGGAGCGCGTCAGAGGAGGAATTACCAGCAGCAAGGGCCAAGAAGTGATTACAAGCAGCAAGGGCAAGAAGCAAGAAAACAAGAAAGAAGAAGCAAGAAGCAAGAAGCAATTCCCGCAGGCCCGGTCCGTCCCTCAGGGCCCTGCTGTTTGGCTGTGGCGCAGGCGCCGTTTTGGGTCAGACAGCTAGGTTTTCTTGTAGGTTCAGAAAGCCACGTTAGGTACTCACGGCCGTGGCTCGCAGGCCCGGTCCGTCTCTCAGGGCCCTGCTGTTTGGCTGTGGCGCAGGCGCCGTTTTGGGTCAGACAGCTAGGTTTTGTTGTAGGTTCAGAAAGCAACGTTAGGCACTCACGGCCGTGGCCAGGCAGTTCAGAAGGCAACGTTTGGCACCGTGGGCTGCCGGCTGCGGGCCCGATCCGTCCTTCAGTGCCATGGTGTTTGGGCCCTGCGGAGGGGTCCTTTGACCGGACCTGTGCAGGACGCACGCCAGCTGCAAGAGGGCACGGGCAAGCTAGCCGCAAGCCGACGCAATTGGCAGTTGGCAGTGCAGGAAGGCAGGGAAAAGCAAGGTTTGAAGCTAGTTTCTAGGCAGTTCAGAAAGCAACGTTAGGCACCGTGGGCTGCCGGCTGCGGGCCCGATCCGTCCTTCAGTGCCATGGTGTTTGGGCCCTGCGGAGGGGTCCTTTGACCGGACCTGCGCAGGACGCACGCCAGCTGCAAGAAGACACGGGCAAGCTAGCCGCAAGCCGACGCAATTGGCAGTTGGCAGTGCAGGAAGGCAGGGAAAAGCAAGGTTTGAAGCTAGTTTCTAGGCAGTTCAGAAAGCAACGTTAGGCACCGTGGGCTGCCGGCCGCGGGCCCGACCCGTCCTTCGCTGCCATGGTGTTTTGGTGCTGCGACAGGGTCCGCCAAGAGAACACAAGCAAGCTGGCAGGTGGCCGATGAAGGGCGGGCAAAGTCCAAGTTTGGAGCTAATTTCTAGGGAGTTCAGAAAGCAACGTTTGGAACCATGGGCTGCCGGCCGCGGGCCCGATCCGTCCTTCGCTGCCATGGTGTTTTGGTGCTGCGACAGGGTCCGCCAAGAGACGACAAGCAAGCTGGCAGGTGGCCGATGAAGGGCGGGCAAAGTCCAAGTTTGGAGCTAGTTTCTAGGGAGTTCAGAAAGCAACGTTTGGAACCGAAAGCAACGTTTGGAACCATGGGCTGCCGGCCGCGGGCCCGATCCGTCCTTTGCTGCCATGGTGTTTTGGTGCTGCGACAGGGTCCGCCAAGAGAAGACAAGCAAGCTGGCAGGTGGCCGATGAAGGGCGGGCAAAGTCCAAGTTTGGAGCTAGTTTCTAGGGAGTTCAGAAAGCAACGTTTGGAACCATGGGCTGCCCGCCGCGGGCCCGATCCGTCCTTCGCTGCCATGGTGTTTTGGTGCTGCGACAGGGTCCGCCAAAAGAACACAAGCAAGCTGGCAGGTGGCCGATGAAGGGCGGGCAAAAGTCCAAGTTTGGAGCTACTTTCTAGGGGTTCAGAAAGCAACGTTTGGAACCATGGGCTGCCGGCCGCGGGCCCGATCCGTCCTTCGCTGCCATGGTGTTTTGGTGCTGCGACAGGGTCCGCCAAAAGAACACAAGCAAGCTGGCAGGTGGCCGATGAAGGGCGGGCAAAGTCCAAGTTTGGAGCTAGTTTCTAGGGAGTTCAGAAAGCAACGTTTGGAACCATGGGCTGCCGGCCGCGGGCCCGATCCGTCCTTCGCTGCCATGGTGTTTTGGTGCTGCGACAGGGTCCGCCAACAGAAGAGAAGCAAGCTGGCAGGTGGCCGATGAAGGGCGGGCAAAATCCAAGTTTGGAGCTAATTTCTAGGGAGTTCAGAAAGCAACGTTTGGAACCATGGGCTGCCGGCCGCGGGCCCGATCCGTCCTTCGCTGCCATGGTGCTTTGGTGCTGCGACAGGGTCCGCCAAGAGACGACAAGTAAGCTGGCAGGTGGCCGATGAAGGGCGGGTAAAGTCCATGTTTGGAGCTAGTTTCTGAGGAGTTCAGAAAGCAACGTTTGGAACCGAAAGCAACGTTTGGCACCATGGGCTGCCGGCCGCGGGCCCGATCCGTCCTTCGCTGCCATGGTGTTTTGGTGCTGCGACAGGGTCCGCCAAGAGAAGACAAGCAAGCTGGCAGGTGGCCGATGAAGGGCGGGCAAAGTCCAAGTTTAGAGCTAGTTTCTAGGGAGTTCAGAAAGCAACGTTTGGAACCATGGGCTGCCGGCCGCGGGCCCGATCCGCCCGTCGCTGCCATGGTGTTTTGGTGCTGCGACAGGGTCCGCCAAGAGAAGAGAAGCAAGCTGGCAGGTGGCCGATGAAGGGCGGGCAAAGTCCAAGTTTGATGCTAGTTTCTAGGGAGTTCAGAAAGCAACGTTTGGCACCATGGGCTGCCGGCCGCGGGCCCGATCCGTCCTTCGCTGCCATGGTGTTTTGGTGTTGCGACAGGGTCCGCCAAGAGAAGACAAGCAAGCTGGCAGGTGGCCGATGAAGGGCGGGCAAAGTCCAAGTTTGGAGCTAGTTTCTAGGGAGTTCAGAAAGCAACGTTTGGCACCATGGGCTGCCGGCCGCGGGCCCGATCCGTCCTTCGCTGCCATGGTGTTTTGGTGCTGCGACAGGGTCCGCCAAGAGAAGACAAGCAAGCTGGCAGGTGGCCGATGAAGGGCGGGCAAAGTCCAAGTTTGGAGCTAGTTTCTAGGGAGTTCAGAAAGCAACGTTTGGAACCATGGGCTGCCCGCCGCGGGCCCGATCCGTCCTTCGCTGCCATGGTGTTTTGGTGCTGCGACAGGGTCCGCCAAGAGAAGACAAGCAAGCTGGCAGGTGGCCGATGAAGGGCGGGCAAAAGTCCAAGTTTGGAGCTAGTTTCTAGGGAGTTCAGAAAGCAACGTTTGGAACCATGGGCTGCCGGCCGCGGGCCCGATCCGTCCTTCGCTGCCATGGTGTTTTGGTGCTGCGACAGGGTCCGCCTGGCAGGTGGCCGATGAAGGGCGGGCAAAAGTCCAAGTTTGGAGCTAGTTTCTAGGGAGTTCAGAAAGCAACGTTTGGAACCATGGGCTGCCGGCCGCGGGCCCGATCCGTCCTTCGCTGCCATGGTGTTTTGGTGCTCTCTGAAGGACGGAGAAGCCCCAAAATTGCACCCCGAAAATGCGTAACGTAACTTCTGAAACCCATAGAAAATGATGCTTTTGGCTCCTTTTTCCTCTTGCTGCTGCTATGAATTTTGGCTACCTTTACCTCCTGCTACTGCAGAGGCTTTTGCTGCTGCTGCGGCTGGTCCCCGATGGAAAAACACAATGGAAAAAATCACCTCCCGGCAGGGAAACACCGTACCTCTGAAGGACGGAGAAGCCCCAAAATTGCACCCCGAAAATGCCTAACATAACTTCTGAAATCCATAGAAAATGATGCTTTTGGCTCCTTTTTCCTCTTGCTGCCATGCTTTTAGCTGCGACAGGGTCCGCCAAGAGAACACAAGCAAGCTGGCAGGTGGCCGATGAAGGGCGGGCAAAAGTCCAAGTTTGGAGCTAGTTTCTAGGGAGTTCAGAAAGCAACGTTTGGAACCATGGGCTGCCGGCCGCGGGCCCGATCCGTCCTTCGCTGCCATGGTGTTTTGGTGCTGCGCCAGGGTCCGCCAAGAGAAGACAAGCAAGCTGGCAGGTGGCCGATGAAGGGCGGGCAAAGTCCAAGTTTGGAGCTAGTTTCTAGGGAGTTCAGAAAGCAACGTTTGGAACCATGGGCTGCAGGCCGCGGGCCCGATCCGTCCCTCGCTGCCATGGTGTTTTGGTGCTGCGACACGGTCCGCCAAGAGAACACAAGCAAGCTGGCAGGTGGCCGATGAAGGGCGGGCAAAGTCCAAGTTTGGAGCTAGTTTCTAGGGAGTTCAGAAAGCAACGTTTGGAACCAAGGGCTGCCGGCCGCGGGCCCGATCCGTCCTTCGCTGCCATGGTGTTTTGGTGCTGCGACAGGGTCCGCCAAGAGAAGACAAGCAAGCTGGCAGGTGGCCGATGAAGGGCGGGCAAAAGCCCAAGTTTGGAGCTAGTTTCTAGGGAGTTCAGAAAGCAACGTTTGGAACCATGGGCTGCCGGCCGCGGGCCCGATCCGTCCTTCGCTGCCATGGGGTTTTGGGGCTGCGACAGGGTCCGCCAAGAGAAGACAAGCAAGCTGGCAGGTGGCCGATGAAGGGCGGGCAAAAGTCCAAGTTTGGAGCTAGTTTCTAGGGAGTTCAGAAAGCAACGTTTGGAACCATGGGCTGCCCGCCGCGGGCCCGACCCGTCCTTCGCTGCCATGGTGTTTTGGTGCTGCGACAGGGTCCGCCAAGAGAAGACAAGCAAGCTGGCAGGTGGCCGATGAAGGGCGGGCAAAGTCCAAGTTTGGAGCTAGTTTCTAGGGAGTTCAGAAAGCACCGTTTGGCACCATGGGCTGCCGGCCGCGGGCCCGATCCGTCCTTCGCTGCCATGGTGTTTTGGTGCTGCGACAGGGTCCGCCAAGAGAAGACAAGCAAGCTGGCAGGTGGCCGATGAAGGGCTGGCAAAGTCCAAGTTTGGAGCTAGTTTCTAGGGAGTTCAGAAAGCAACGTTTGGAACCATGGGCTGCCGGCCGCGGGCCCGATCCGTCCTTCGCTGCCATGGCGTTTTGGTGCTGCGACAGGGTCCGCCAAGAGAAGACAAGCAAGCTGGCAGGTGGCCGATGAAGGGCGGGCAAAATCCAAGTTTGGAGCTAGTTTCTAGGGAATTCAGAAAGCAACGTTTGGAACCATGGGCTGCCGGCCGCGGGCCCGATCCGTCCTTCGCTGCCATGGTGTTTTGGTGCTGCGACAGGGTCCGCCAAGAGAAGACACGCAAGCTGGCAGGTGGCCGATGAAGGGCGGGCAAAGTCCAAGTTTAGAGCTAGTTTCTAGGGAGTTCAGAAAGCAACGTTTGGAACCATGGGCTGCCGGCCGCGGGCCCGATCCGTCCGTCGCTGCCATGGTGTTTTGGTGCTGCGACAGGGTCCGCCAAGAGAAGAGAAGCAAGCTGGCAGGTGGCCGATGAAAGGCGGGCAAAGTCCAAGTTTGAAGCTAGTTTTTAGGGAGTTCAGAAAGCAACGTTTGGCACCATGGGCTGCCGGCCGCGGGCCCGATCCGACCTTCGCTGCCATGGTGCTTTGGTGCTGCGACAGGGTCCGCCAAGAGAAGACAAGCAAGCTGGCAGGTGGCCGCGGGCCCGATCCGTCCTTCGCTGCCATGGTGTTTTGGTGCTGCGACAGGGTCCACCAAGAGAAGAGAAGCAAGCTGGCAGGTGGCCGATGAAGGGCGGGCAAAGTCCAAGTTTGGAGCTAGTTTCTGAGGAGTTCAGAAAGTAACGTTTGGCACCATGGGCTGCCGGCCGCGGGCCCGATCCGTCCTTCGCTGCCATGGTGTTTTGGTGCTGCGACAGGGTCCGCCAAGAGAAGACAAGCAAGCTGGCAGGTGGCCGATGAAGGGCGGGCAAAAGTCCAAGTTTGGAGCTAGTTTCTAGGGAGTTCAGAAAGCAACGTTTGGAACCATGGGCTGCCGGCCGTGGGCCCGATCCGTCCTTCGCTGCCATGGTGCTTTGGTGCTGCGACAGGGTCCGCCAAGAGAAGAGAAGCAAGCTGGCAGGTGGCCGATGAAGGGCGGGCAAAGTCCAAGTTTGGAGCTAGTTTCTAGGGAGTTCAGAAAGCAACGTTTGGCACCATGGGCTGCCGGCCACGGGCCCGATCCGTCCTTCGCTGCCATGGTGTTTTGGTGCTGCGACAGGGTCCGCCAAGAGAAGACAAGCAAGCTGGCAGGTGGCCGATGAAGGGCGGGCAAAGTCCAAGTTTGGAGCTAGTTTCTAGGAAGTTCAGAAAGCAACGTTTGGAACCATGGGCTGCCGGCCGCGGGCCCGATCCGTCCTTCGCTGCCATGGTGCTTTGGTGCTGCGACAGGGTCCGCCAAGAGAAGACAAGCAAGCTGGCAGGTGGCCGATGAAGGGCGGGCAAAGTCCAAGTTTGGAGCTAGTTTCTAGGGAGTTCAGAAAGCAACGTTTGGAACCATGGGCTGCCGGCCGCGGGCCCGATCCGTCCTTCGCTGCCATGGTGCTTTGGTGCTGCGACAGGGTCCGCCAAAAGAACACAAGCAAGCTGGCAGGTGGCCGATGAAGGGCGGGCAAAGTCCAAGTTTGGAGCTAGTTTCTAGGGAGTTCAGAAAGTAACGTTTGGCACCATGGGCTGCCGGCCGCGGGCCCGATCCGTCCTTCGCTGCCATGGTGTTTTGGTGCTACGACAGGGTCCGCCAAGAGAAGACAAGCAAGCTGGCAGGTGGCCGATGAAGGGCGGGCAAAGTCCAAGTTTGGAGCTAGTTTCTAGGGAGTTCAGGAACGCAACGTTGGGCACCATGGGCTTGCCGGCCGCGGGCCCGATCCGTCCTCGCTGCCATGGGCTTGGTGCTGCCGACAGGGGTCGCCAAGAGAAGAAAGCAAGCTGGCAGGTGGCCGCTGAAGGGCGGGCAAAGTCCAAGTTTGGAGCTAGTTTCTAGGGAGTTCAGAAAGCAACGTTTGGCACCATGGGCTGCCGGCCGCGGGCCCGATCCGTCCTTCGCTGCCATGGTGTTTTGGTGCTGCGACAGCGTCCTTCGCTGCCATGGTGTTTTGGTGCTGCGACAGGGTCCGCCAAATGAACACAAGCAAGCTGGCAGGTGGCCGATGAAGGGCGGGCAAAGTCCAAGTTTGGAGCTAGTTTCTAGGGAGTTCAGAAAGCAACGTTTGGCACCATGGGCTTGCCGGCCGAGGGACCCGACCGTCTTTCGCCTGCCATGGTGTTTTGGTGCTGCGACAGGGTCCGCCAAGAGAAGACAAGCAAGCTGGCAGGTGGCCGATGAAGGGCGGGCAAAGTCCAAGTTTGGAGCTAGTTTCTAGGGTGTTCAGAAAGCAATGTTTGGAACCATGGGCTGCCGGCCGCGGGCCCGATCCGTCCTTCGCTGCCATAGTGTTTTGGTGCTGCGACAGGGTTCGCCAAGAGAAGACAAGCAAGCTGGCAGGTGGCCGATGAAGGGCGGGCAAAGTCCAAATTAGGAGCTAGTTTCTAGGGAGTTCAGAAAAGCAACGTTTGGAACCATGGGCTGCCGGCCGCGGGCCCGATCCGTCCGTCGCTGCCATGGTGTTTTGGTGCTGCGACAGGGTCCGCCAAGAGAAGAGAAGCAAGCTGGCAGGTGGCCGATGAAAGGCGGGCAAAGTCCAAGTTTGAAGCTAGTTTCTAGGGAGTTCAGAAAGCAACGTTTGGAACCATGGGCTGCCGGCCGCGGGCCCGATCCGACCTTCGCTGCCATGGTGCTTTGGTGCTGCGACAGGGTCCGCCAAGAGAAGACAAGCAAGCTGGCAGGTGGCCGATGAAGGGCGGGCAAAGTCCAAGTTTGGAGCTAGTTTCTAGGGAATTCAGAAAGCAACGTTTGGAACCATGGGCTGCCGGCCGCGGGCCCGATCCATCCTTCGCTGCCATGGTGTTTTGGTGCTGCGACAGGGTCCGCCAAGAGAAGACAAGCAAGCTGGCAGGTGGCCGATGAAGGGCGGGCAAAGTCCAAGTTTGGAGCTAGTTTCTAGGGAGTTCAGAGAGCAACCTTTGGAACCATGGGCTGCCGGCCGCGGGCCCGATCCGTCCTTCGCTGCCATGGTGTTTTGGTGCTGCGACAGGGTCCGCCAAGAGAAGACAAGCAAGCTGGCAGGTGGCCGATGAAGGGCGGGCAAAGTCCAAGTTTGGAGCTAATTTCTAGGGAGTTCAGGAAGTAACGTTTGGCACCATGGGCTGCCGGCCGCGGGCCCGATCCGTCCGTCGCTGCCATGGTGTTTTGGTGCTGCGACAGGGTCCGCCAAGAGAAGACAAGTAAGCTGGCAGGTGGCCGATGAAGGGCGGGCAAAGTCCAAGTTAGGAGCTAGTTTCTAGGGAGTTCAGAAAGCAACGTTTGGAACCATGGGCTGCCGGCCGCGGGCCCGATCCGTCCTTCGCTGCCATGGTGTTTTGGTGCTGCGACAGGGTCCGCCAAGAGAAACAAGCAAGCTGGCAGGTGGCCGATGAAGGGCGGGCAAAGTCCAAGTTTGGAGCTAGTTTCTAGGGAGTTCAGAAAGCAACGTTTGGCACCATGGGCTGCCGGCCGCGGGCCCGATCCGTCCTTCGCTGCCATGGTGTTTTGGTGCTGCGACAGGGTCCGCCAAGAGAAGACAAGCAAGCTGGCAGGTGGCCGATGAAGGGCGGGCAAAGTCCAAGTTTGGAGCTAGTTTCTAGGGAGTTCAGAAAGCAACGTTTGGAACCAGGGGCTGCCGGCCGCGGGCCCGATCCGTCCTTCGCTGCCATGGTGTTTTGGTGCTGCGACAGGGTCCGCCAAGAGAACACAAGCAAGCTGGCAGGTGGCCGACGAAGGGCGGGCAAAAGTCCAAGTTTGGAGCTAATTTCTAGGGGGTTCAGAAAGCAACGTTTTGAACCATGGGCTGCCGGCCGCGGGCCCGATCCGTCCTTCGCTGCCATGGTGTTTTGGTGCTGCGACACGGTCCGCCAAGAGAACACAAGCAAGCTGGCAGGTGGCTGATGAAGGGCGGGCAAAGTCCAAGTTTGGAGCTAGTTTCTAGGGAGTTCAGAAAGCAACGTTTGGAACCATGGGCTGCCGGCCGCGGGCCCGATCCGTCCTTCGCTGCCATGGTGTTTTGGTGCTGCGACAGGGTCCGCCAATAGCACACAATTAAGCTGCAGGTGTCCGATGAAGGGCGGGCCAAGTCAAGTTTGGAGCTAGTTTCTAGGGAAGTTCAGTAAGCAACGTTTGGACCATGGCTGCCGGCCGCGGGCCCCCGTCCGTCCTGCGCTGCCATGGTGCTTGGTGCTGCGACAGGGTCCGCCAAAGAACACCACAAGCGGCAGGTGGCCGATAGAAGGCGGGCAAGTCCAAGTTTGGAGCTAGTTTTCTAGGAGTTCAGAAAGCAACGTTTGGCACCATGGGCTGCCGGCCGCGGGCCCGATCCGTCCTTCGCTGCCATGGTGTTTTGGTGCTGCGACAGGGTCCGCCAAGAGAACACAAGCAAGCTGGCAGGTGGCCGATGAAGGGCGGGCAAAGTCCAAGTTTGGAGCTAGTTTCTAGGGAGTTCAGAAAGTAACGTTTGGAACCATGGGCTGCCGGCCGCGGGCCCGATCCGTCCTTCGCTGCCATGGTACTTTGGTGCTGCGACAGGGTCCGCCAAGAGAACACAAGCAAGCTGGCAGGTGGCCGATGAAGGGCGGGCAAAGTCCAAGTTTGATGAAGGGCGGGCAAAGTCCAAGTTTGGAGCTAGTTTCTAGGGAGTTCAGAAAACAACGTTTGGACCCATGGGCTGCCGGCCGCGGGCCCGATCCGTCCTTCGCTGCCATGGTGCTTTGGTGCTACGACACGGTCCGCCAAGAGAAGAGAAGCAAGCTAGATTCTATAGGATTTTTCTCTATAGTCTAGGATTCTATAAAATTATCTACTAGGATGCTCTAGGATTTCAGAAGGGGCCACGACGACAACAACAACAATAGCAACAACACAACCACAACAACAACAACAACAACCACCACCACAACAACAACACCACCACCACCACCACCACCAACAACAACAACAGCAACAGCAACAACGACCCTTCCACCGGTCACGTACGTCGATTCATCGACTCCGGGGTTTTTCTTTTACCGGTGGGGGGTCCTTCCCGGAGTCTCCTCGAGGTACGTGGGGCTCCTTGGGTTGCCCTTCCCACCCAGATTTTTTCGGTCGAGGCCGCATCCCAGAGTTTCAAGTTCGAGGCAGAATCACCGGTAGTTAGAATCACATTCATTTCCCTGGGTTTCAAACGTTACGTTGGTCATTTTCGGGGTGCAAGTTTCATCTTCTCTGTCCTTTACTGCCATGGTAGTTTCCCAGACCGTGTAGCAGGAGCAGGAGCAGCAGGCGGAAAAAGGAGCCAACATCATTCTTCTCTCTGGGTTTTCGAAGTTCCGTTAGGCACTTTCGGGATAGAATTTTGCGGTTTTTCCGTCCTTCACTGCCATGGTGGTTTCCTATCCGGGAGGCCCTTGTTAAACGGACGGTGTAGCAGGAGCAGCAGCAGCAGCAGGAGGAAAAAGGAGCTAAAATCATTCTTTTCTATGGGTTTCAGAAGTTGCGTTAGATATTTTCGGGGTACAATTTTGAAGCTTTTCCCTCCTTTACTGCCATGGTGTTTTCCTATCTGGGAGGTGCTTCTTGAACAGAAGGTGTAGCAGGAACAGCAGCAGCAGCAAGAGGAAAAAAGCGCTAAGACCATTCTTTTTTATGGGTTTCAGACGTTACGTTGGCCATTTTCGGGGTGCAAGTTTGATGCTTCTCTGTCCTTTACTGCCATGGTGTTTCCCCAGAACGTGTAGCAGGAACAGGAGCAGCAGGAGGAACAGAAAGTGTAGCAGGAGCAGCAGCAGCAGCAGCAGAAACAAGGAGTTCAAATCATTCTTTTCTTTGGGTTTCAGAAGTTACGTTAAGCATTTTCAGGGTACCATTTTTGGGCTTCTCCGTCCTTCACTGCCATTGTGTTTTCCCATCCGCGAGGTGCCTTTTCAACAAAACGTATACCAGCAAAAGGAATGAAACTAAAATCATTCTTTTCAATGGGTTTCAGACGTTACGTTCGGCATTTTCGGGGTGCAAGTTTGATGCTTCTCTGTCCTTTACTGCCATCCGCGAGGTGCTTTTTGCACAGAAGGTGTAGCAGGAGAAGCAGCAGCAGCAGCGGCAGGAAAAACAAAAAGAGCTCAAATCATTCTTGTCTATGGCTTTCAGAAGTTACGTTCAGCATTTTCAGGGTGCAAGTTTGATGCTTCTCTGTCCTTTACTGCCATGGTGTTTTCCCAGAACGTGTCGCAGGAGCAGAAGCAACGGGAAGAAAAACGAGCCACAATCATTCCTTTCTATGACTTTAATATATATACATTCGTCACTTCAAGAACAAGACCCTAATCCATATATTTATGTATACATAACTCCAAGGACCCTGTTATACGTCTTCACCTCCGAGGACAAAGTCCTGGTATATATATATATAACTCCAAGGACAAAGTCCCGGACTACAGACAAAAAAAAAGGCCCTCTTCCGGACACGGCCTGTCCGGCAGACTAGTTACTGTTTCGATGTATCTATATATATATACAGATACATATGTCGTTACGTACGTAGTATATTTTTTCTTTCACTACTATTCAATACTCATATATTTCTATACACATACATATTACATTACATTACAATACAAACAGTACAATTATCCATGTATACCTGGACTACAAAGAAAAAACGTCCCTGTTCACGACACTGCCTGTCCGGCAGGCTAGTTACTGTTTCGATGTATCTATATATATATATCTACATGACTCTCCTCTACATCACTCTCCTCTACATGACTCTTCTCTACATGGACTCTCCTCTATAAGACCCACCTGTACATGACTCTCCTCTACATGACTCTCCTCCACCTGACTGATTTCTACATGCCTCTCCTCTACATGACTCTCCTCTACATCCTCTACATAATTCTCCCCTAAGTCACTCTCCTCCACACGGCTCTCCTCTATATCACTCTCCTCTACACGTCTCTCCTCTAAATGATTCTCCTCTACATGCTCTTATCTACACGACCCTTCTCTACATGACTCTCCTCTGCATGACTCTCCCCTACATAACTCTCCTCTACCTGACTCTCCTCTCACTTCTCTAGATGATTCTCCTCTCCATGATTCTCCTCTCCATGCCTCTTCTGTACGTGACCCTTCTCTACATGACTCTCTTCTACATGGCTCTCCTCTTCTCTCTACACATATATTTCACTCCAAGACCACAGTCCTATAATATAGACATATATATACATACGTCACTCCAAGAACAAGACCCTAGTCCATATATTTATGTATACGTAACTCCAAGGACAGGGTCCTGGACTATATATATATATACATATGTATATATACGCATTTACCTCCGAGGACAAAGTCCTGGTATATATATATATGTATATTAATAACTCCAAGGACAAAGTCCTGGACTACAGAAAAAAAAACGTCCCTGTTCGGGACACTGCCTGTCCGGCAGGCTAGTTACTGTTTCGATGTATATATATATATAGATAGATATCGATACATATGTAGTTAAGTACGTAGTCTATTTTTTCTTTCAATACTCATTGTTTATATATACATGCATATTACATTACATTACAATCAGTACATTTATCTATGTATATATACATATTTACCTCCGAGGACAAAGTCCTGGTATATATATATATATGCATATATACACTCCAAAGACAAAGTCCTGGTATATAGATATATATATATATAACTCCAAGGACAAAGTCCTGGACTACAAAAAAACAACGTCCCTGTTCGGGACACTGCCTGTCCGGCAGGCTAGTTACTGTTTCGATGTATCTATATATATACATAGAGATACATATGATATGTATATGTATTTACCTCCAAGGACAAAGTCCTGGTATATATATATATATGCATATATACACTCCAAGGACAAAGTCCTGGTATATAGATATATATATATAACTCCAAGGACAAAGTCCTGGACTACAAAAAAACAACGTCCCTGTTCGGGACACTGCCTGTCCGGCAGGCTAGTTACTGTTTCGATGCATCTATATATAGACATAGAGATACATATGATATGTATATGATATATTTACCTCCAAGGACAAAGTCCTGGTGTATATATATATAACGCCAACTACATATGTTTCATATTTCTTCCATGACTCTTTCCCTACATGACCTTCTCAACATGACTTCTTCCGGGGTCGGCGGCAGGGGGCGGCAGCCCTTAAATTCTGACACTTTATCTGGCACATTTTCTGGCATTCTATCTGACATTTTATCTGGCATTCTATCTGACATACCTTCTGGCATATCTTCTAACATTCTATCTGGTATATCGTCTGGCATTCTATCTGGCATTCTATCTGGCGTATCTTCTGGCATTCTATCTGGCCGTTGAGGTCCAGCGGTGCACACTGAGCTGGGCAGGTCCCAGGTTGAGGTCCAGCGGTGCACACTGAGCTGGGCAGGTCCCAGGTTGAGGTCCAGCGGTGCACACTGAGCCGGGCAGGTCCCAGGTTGAGGTCCAGCGGTGTACACTGAGCTGGGAAGGTCCCAGGTTGAGGTCCAGCGGTGCACGCTGAGCTGGGAAGGTCCCAGGTTGAGGTCCAGCGGTGCACGCTGTAGTTGGGAAGTTGGTAAAGAGCTTGGCGAAGAGTTGGCAAGGCGGAAGTTGAGGTGGAAGTTGATACAGACATGGTCGAGGCGAAACAGGCGGAGGAGAAGGAGGAGGAGGAGAAGGAGGAGAAGAGCTAGCCAAGGAGAAAAAGAACAACTCTGATAAAATCTAACAACCCTCACCTGGCAGGTGGGGAATTAATATTCAATTTTATATTTAAATAGGAGGCTACAGATATAATTTTACGTTATGACCTATATTAATAGGTGGGTGAATGTACCTGCTAGGGATGCTCCTACACGGAACCGTCGCAGCTAGGGGGTCCCATATCATTCCACATCTAAATGCATATATCAATTGTTTAAAATCCGGTCGCAGGACGTAGGTACATGATGCCCATGTATACGTAATTTTAGTCGGAATGTGCAGAATAAGATTTGATGATGTAGCGACCTCCTCATTGGGGACCGATACAATGTTGCTTCCAAAGATTTGATGAAATTTGGTTGGACGAAAGTATATATATATAATTTATCCATATATCAAATAAACATATAACATAATATATATATATACATATATAAATATTGAATTAAATTATTCTATTTTGTAGAATGTTAATGCTCTCGTCTTTTATATTTTGATTGATCGTTTTCTTTTTCGAGGCCCTAAGGTCTTTGTCTACCACCTCTTGATGCGTTATCCAAATAATCAATTATGGTTAGTCAAGTCATGTTAAGTCTATATTGCAGAGAGAGATTATGTATACCACTATATCCCACAAACAAATCCATGAAATATCTCACATCAAGTGGCGGTTGTTGGCAAACAATTGGCCAACCCAAAAGCGGGCACATGTCGCACCAATGTGCAATGCCTCAGTAAGACGGTTCGAATCTATCAGAATCAGCAAACTGAGATGCCATTTGGGTTTTTTTAATGAAGGTAGCGCCAAAAATCCATCCAAATCCCATATGAACGATAAGATGTTGTACTAAAAGCTCACTAACAAATTGCAAGTTTACGTGCCCTACAGACATACCCATTCTGGTAGAAGATTGCTGGACCTCCCTGCAAGATCGACCCCGATCCGAAAAAATCTTGGGGCACACCGAAATCATGGGGTTTTTAAAGCCTTGAACAAAAACGCATTGGCTTGCCAGATCCAAATCGTTTGGACACGTTTTAATAACCGTTGCCTTGGTTTATTTTCAGTGAACTTCAGTATGTTTCAGTACCACAATTCCGTTTCTCTTACTTGCAGTCATATCATCGGGCAGAGATGTTCGCTTCATGGCTGGCCAGAAAATCCCGGAACCCGTTGCGGAGGTTTATAGCTGGGGACATCACCTTAGTGGATACCGTCCTGGAGGATTTTCCCGCAAGCTCTACTCGCCAAGCTGCAGTCCGGCTCGCAGAGCCGGCTGCTTTCTGAGAGCGGGCGAGGTATCAGCACCTAGAGGGAAAGTGATCAAATTTGATCCTGGGAGTATCTTCAAACAAAGCCATTTGGGGAGTTCACTAACTGGTATAAACCTTTGTTGGAATTGAGCAGAAATGAGGACTTATATGTAATCAAAAAGAATCATGTTTTTTTACAACTTGTAAAAGGCAGAAGTAAATTAGAAAAGAAAACATTAAGGCTTCATCATGTGTTTAAACAAAATCGAGCAATGTCGAGCAACGAACAGCCTTGATTGAAATCTTTCCTATTGGGCGTAGACTCTACGTCTCTGCGTTGCTCGGACGTGTCCCCCCGTTGTTGCCAAAAGGCAAAGGCCGGCCCCACTTTTTCTGGTTTCCGATATGGAGGTTTCCGAAGTCATGGGGGTACCCAAAATGTCATCATCCATTTTGATTTTCGGATTTTCGTTATAAACCATCCATAAACCATCCATAAACCATCCATAAACCATCCATAAACCATCCATAAACCATCCATAAACCACCATATATATGAAACTTGCCAGTGATGGCTTAATGATAATCCATTATCCATAAACCATCCATTATGAAAAATCCCCAGTCATCATCCATAAACCATCCAGTGATGGCTTAAGCCGCTGTCAGATTCAATGGTCTCCATTCAATCCCGCCCGGCATCCAAGTGGCACATCTCGCCACCCGCTGAAGCCGCTGGGCCGCGTTTCGCCCGGCACATTAACTCCAAAACGTTCCAAATCTTTGTTGCGTCCTTCCAGGGTCGGTGGCAAGTCCCCATGGATTTGCTTTAAAAATGTTAAAGAGTTGCAATGGAGATAACATGAGATAACATATCTTGCTGGATGTTTATCTAATATAATAGATATACATATGAATTGTATAGTGTACAAGTAGAAATTACATGAAATTAGCATAACTGATCACCTTGGAGATTTCGCTCAACTTAGATCATGACTTTTCAAAACACATTCTGCAGAGATATCTGCCTTTGAAGCGTCTCAACTCGGCGCCCCCATGTCGGCCCCAAAAATCCCATGCGGAAAAAGTATCGTAGATTTGGAAAAGGGAAACTGAATTACTGGTTGGTGCTTGACCTACCCCTCTGAAAAATGATGGAGTTCGTCAGTTGGGATGATGACATTCCCAACATATGGAAAGTCATAATCCAGTCATGTTCCAGTCACCACCAACCAGATATATATCCATAGTATATCAGTATATCCATATATTATCCATATTTCATATCTATATTACACTATAAATGGTATAATCAGATTACCATTTCGAATTGGTTGGGAAACTCAACTACTATTGCAGCTCCAACCGGCCCGGAGATGCCCACAATTTGCCTCTCAGAAGCCGAGGCCATCTTGCCGCATGCCCGCCTAGCGGACAACGCTTGGAAATGGGGCTTCTGAGTCAAAACCCATGGTTAATCCACTTCTGTATACCCCAAGATAACTTGGTAAGAAATAGATGCTATACATGGATGATCATAAGGACTTTGACCCGTCCCCAAATAGATGTCTTTTGGAGAGGTCACTCTAAAATATCACCTAAACATACCTAAACCAGTTCTGGGACACCTGAACATTCAATGCGAAAGATGGTCCCAAAAAGGAACATGGAAAAGGTTACAAAAAGTCCCTGCAGGCGTTAGTTAAATCTACAATTTTAAGAATGACCAACCAGTTGCGTAAAAGCCGGTAACATGCTTCATGGTTGTGCAACATCTGAACACTTCCGTCCGGCATAACTTCCAAGCCCTGACTCACCAAAATAGCCGGGTGAATGGAGTCACAGTCAGGGATCAAACCTTTTTTGCCAGCAGAAATCCATGCACTGCCAGCGGTTGGACTCCTCTGACGATCTCGATCGGCACCAAAGAGCGAGACGGTCAATGGCTGGCCAACTTCCAGCCAAATCATTTAGAAAGCAGCCAGCAATCATAAAAACCACATAAAACCTAATTGGAAGGAAGAAAAAACGACCCATTCAGCCCATTCATATCAAAATCATCAAATCCTGAAACAACAACTACTCGCCCTCGGCGAAGCCTGCTGGTAGGGAGACAGGCCGCGTTCGGCTTTCTCCTCAACTTCTTCAGCAATGATCGCCTGCTTTCCCATGGAAAGCGAGGGCGAAACGAGCTGAAATAGTGGCTAATCTATGGCAATCTATATAATTATAGATATAGATTAATGCTCATTGATATGAATTTGATACGGATTCATATGGATTCATATATTCCATGACTATTTATGTTTTTCCACACCTGACTTGGGTGATTCATCATCCTGGAGAATTACATCCCAGTTCAAATCCTATCAACTACCCCCATTATCCCACTATATCCCACTCACATGGCTGGTGTTCACCATAGTTTTTCCCCGGGTTTTCACCAGTTCTCCCCAACTTTTCCACCATTTTTCCAAGGTAAACCCTGTCCCCCCAGGGACCCGTGCCTCCGTGGTGGTCATCAGGGAGGCCACCGACACGGCATCCGCCAGGGCGGTGCGCACCACCTTGGTCGGGTCGATGATGCCGGCCTCGCCGCCGTGGCGTCAAACAGATGATTTCCATGGGAAAAACCGGGGGATTGGATGGTACCCTCTGGTAATCACCAGTTATAGTGAATTATTGAGAATTTTCCCATGAAAATCACTAGACATAATTAACATAACTATGGAAAATCACCAGTTATAGTGAATTTTCCCATGAACAATTGTGGTTTTCCATAATAGTTATGTTAGTTTACCAGAGGGTAACTGAAGGCAAATGTTCTGATTCTGAGATGAAAAATGGAAATGAATGGGATTTGATAGGACTTTTATGGTAAACAAATAACCACAATCACCAGTTTTAAGAGGTAAATCAACGAACTAAATGGCCATGTTCAATAGTCAATAGCTATGTTAGTTTACCAGAGGGTAACTGAAGGCTGATTTTCTGATTCTATGGAGATTTCATGATTTGCTATGGGATTTTCTGGTGATTGAAAAATGATTAAAATGGGGATGTTTATGAAGATTCAACGGGATTTCATGGTGAATTATTGAGAATTTCATGTGGATTTAATGGGGATGTACAACTTATATAACCATGGTAATAGGACCTAATTAATTCTTTATACAACCCCAGAAATCGATGGAAATCATCCATAAAATATGATGATGGTTATTGATATTGATATTGATATTTATCGATGTGTTTGTTTTTCTCCCCTGGGTTGACGTTTGTTTTCAGTATCTTTTGACATCAGGGAACTACTGAAACTGTTTGAAATCAACCAGGTTTTCCAAGGGGTAGCATTAGTAGTGAAGGGATTAAAACGGATAAACGTGGATAAACCATTAAAAACACGTGCGTGTAAGTATGTATATATATATGTGTGTATGTGTGTTTATCTACTTATCTATTTATTTATATTGTACATAGTACAATCATTGGGATGATTTTGTGCATTCCCCGAAGCAAACGGATGGGGCAACATATTCTGCGCAATGCACACCAAATCCTGGAGGCATCCGGAGGCCATTTGAGGTTGCTGGAAATCAGTCGAATGCATTGGGAATGATTCTCCAACATTCCCAGAAGAATGAGACGTTTTGATGGACATCGTGTTTTCTAAAAACTGTATCCGGTGAAATTCTGATATATTCTGATATTCGACCCATGTGGCTATGGGTTTCAAGAATGTTTAGACAATGTTAGACCCATTACGACCAAGTTTTGGTATACGACTGGACCATCTAAAGACATCAGTGTGAAAATTCCACATGACACATCTCCTGAACATGTTGGTTCCAACATTTTCCCAGTCCATTTCTCCAAACCGCAACAATAGCGCTATGGGCGCCATGATCAACTCAAAGTCAAAAATTCTTGAAACCACCAAGCACAATGTGGGCATCAAAAAAAACACCAACTTTTGTAACTTCTTGGGCGCCCTTCTTGGTTGGGACTTCCTTTCGCGCCTCAAATCCCAAGATTTTCAAACATGGCTGGGAAATCCACGGAAACTCATCTATCAACTGTGGAAAGGGGCCATGGTTTTGAGACATTTTTGGCTGTTGAAATCTTCCACCATGTGATCTATGTGTGCAAGAAATAACATATACACTGTGTATAATATATCTATATAATATACATAATATTATATAGAACCCTTTTCACAACCTCCCCCGAGCTACCCCTTCACCAGACTCCCGCCTCAATGAGGTCCACATACTCCCCTGTCTGTGCGTTGAAGCCCTTGGAGAGAGCCTTCTCCTCCGGTCCAGGTCCATCAGGATTCATGACCAGGCTGATCAACCAATAGCAAGATAGACACAATCCTTGAGTGTCAATTCCAACATTGGACGCCAAACCCATGGCGAAAACGAAACCATTCGGCATCCCTGGAGGCTTCAACTGCACCCTGCAATCACTGTCTATTTTGCATCCAGAAGGGGCATCCATAAATTTCCATGGCAAGTCAGGGCCTATTCTCTGGCTCTGGCTGGCTGGGAAATGACAAGCTCTTTGGGTGATTTTCCAGCAGCTTCCAGCCAGGTTAAAAAGAAGGGAGCCATCCGCGCGCATGACCCTGCTCCCCTGGTGCGGGGGAGGGGTCACAGCCGCGGGGCCCTTTGGCTTGCAAAACCGGTTCGCAGCCCGCCCATCCTGGCCGCATCAACCAGGAGGGCACAACATCCAGATCCCCAATTCAATGACAATGGCCTACTATCATTTAAAATAATTTTAACGAAAAGCCGTTCGTATGTGTTCCAAATTGATACTTCGTTCATGGAAACACAATCAATGCCCCCACCGTTGACAAAAGCAGCCCACATACTTGAGCCCCTGTCCTGTGGCCACCTTTTTTGGTGGCACTCCAGGCAGTAAAGCCCAAGGGCTTGACCACCTGGAGTGAACCGCCACTTCGTCCCTTGGTACTCCTGCGTTCGAGCAGGAACGTGATCAAAAAAAATACACAATTAATATACATCCACCAAGTCAAGTCAAGCAACAGAATTGCATCGAACTGACGTCACAACCTAGTTCCCAAAAACCTTTCCGCCAACTCATCATATAATGCTACGATCGCTTCAAGTAGATGACCTCTCCACATGAAGAACCCATTTGTCCTCCCACGCCGTCTGGAGTAGAGGCTGCAGCGTCGTGAGCTGGTGCTTCCCGCAGGAGCAGTTCGGCGTTCCCCCTCCGCGACTCATGCTTCTTTGAGCAGTTTTGTCGAAGTTACAGCTTCTTGAGGGGAAACGCTGCGATACACGAGTTCATATACTGAAAAAAAAACTGATCCTCTCAAAGCTGTTCCGCAGTTCTATCAACCTCAGCCTCCAATCGCCAACTGCTATACAAGCCATTTCTTTTCGTGCCTGGTAAGCTGTTGTCTCATTACTACAGAACTTCCATCCTAGCCTTAAAGACATTCCTACCTGTTCATCTTCTTTGACCCCAAGAATTGCCCCAACATTTGCCACACTGATTCAAAACCCCATGATTTTGTCCCGCGACCTCAATCTGCACCCACGCATCAATACATCGAAACATGCCTCACACATAGGACACACATGATCTCGAATCACTTCGCCCCGTTCTTCCAAGGACCTCCTTGACACAGTTTTCACCCCCGCCAAATCCGCCCAGCCTTTCCTTCCAAACAGAACACCTCCATCGCCCATCAATCCACGCATCGGCAGGATTTTTCAAACAAAGCCCCATACACACAGACACACACACACAAACCCATCTAGAACCACCGAAGTTCCATTCAGCCACCAGACATATAAAGTAGCAATATATTTGAAAACCGATATTCAAAACCTCAAGGCTGTGAGAAAACGGACCATATCCTGTCTGCAAACGCCTGTTCCTGGCTTTCAATCATGAAATTCTACGCTGTAAGATTCCATGTCAGCAAAATACTGATGCCCATTTATTCGGTGCTCTTCTCTTCTATATCTCAGATACCGGAACAAACCACAAACTTACAAATCAACAGAACAGTATTATCCAGCGCCATCATGTTTTCATTCCCTTCCATACCACGGTCTACACTATGATCAAACCACTTCGCCTTGTCATTCCAACCACGTCATTGACACCAAAAAAAGCAAAAAAAAAACGACCGTTAGTCCCTCACATTTTGCACCATCATACAAGCCTATCAATACCATATTCATCTGCGGCATGCTACTGCATCCAGCGATTCAAAAACATATTGCAACGTAATACAACACTCAAGCAATTGGGACTACATGTGCCAACAGACGGTCAACCCATCATCCTCCATGCAAAAAAAAACATGGCACCCAATGTTCTGTAAACGCCTAAAGGTAGACAAGAGAGCTTACTACAATTTCTACGTGCTGGTGGTGGAACATAGGTGAAGAAAGAGGGAGCAAGGATCTGTGCATATGTTACCTTATTCGTTGATGGTGTAAAGTCAAAGGCAGCGATGAACTTTCGAGTAGCGAGATTGGGTTGGCTTTGTCTCAAGGAGTGCGATGGTTGAAGTGGCAATCTGACGCCAGATTCGGAATGCAATGGAGTTTGACTGTTTTAATGGCACCTGTGAGTCAATATGGTGCAAAAAAAGTTTTCGAGAGAAAGTATTGGTCTTCGTGGTTTGTCCGTGTGCCAATGATGTATCTGAAAGAAGAAGGCAGAGCGATAAAGGGTATCGGGTACCAGTTGACCATTCGCATCAGGTGTGTGTGTGTGTGTTTTTGATGCAGGCTTTTTGTTGTTTGAAAGGTTGGCATGGAATGAGACGGTTGACCTGATGAGCCATTTCGTCGGTGAATCTGGAAAAAATATCCGGGGCCCAAAGAAGATCAACAGAGATGACGCAAAAAAGGCGGCTATGAGTCAGCGTTGTGCTTGGAAGTGTTCGTGCATGGCAGGAAGGGGGAGTTGCACAATACCAATTTGGGGTCTGGGTATTTCATGTGACAGAATCTAAAGAAAAACTCGTGTTGTTTTGACAAAAGAGTTATCAACGAATGTGTAGATTGGCAGCAAAATCGATGTGTCATGTGGATTGAATATCTGAACGTTATCAGTTTGTGACAGTGTGTCAGGAGCGAAGGCTTCCAGACATGGGAACAGGCGGAAAAAGCACAAGGTTCTGTTTCTGGGTTTAAGGTGGTGTTAAGGGGCGGGCAGGGAGGCATTTTGCAATTGTTATGCGCTGATGCGGAAATCTGTGTGAAGGAAATGCGGGCAGGTGTCAACACACATGTTTAATTACATCATTTCGTTGTTTGAGTGTCTGAAGACACATGCCAGAAGGAAAGGTTGGGCCTGGTGATTGACAAAGATCAGCAAGAATTGATGCATGAAGAAAGGGATTTGAAATTGTTGTCAATGCGCAGGACATGGTGGCAGAAGAAGTAGGAAAAAATCCAGCAGCAGTTGTTCTTTGGATAGAAGATAGAAAGCACTCATTGGCTGGTTTGGGGGGGCAGGTAGAATGTCTGTCAACCACTTTTCGAATAGCTGGAGAAGATAGAGGGCCAAATTTTGACCATCATCTTGGCTTTTGGCATGGGGTGAGCAGCGACAGTCTGCTGGATATGGAGACAGGAATGCATGGGAGTGCGATTCTCAATGTCTTTTTTCTTCACTGCAGGAATGAATGATATTATTTTCAAAATCATTGTGCCGAGGGATTGCAAGTGTAATGTTCGATCGGGGGGGTCTGAAAGTTGATAGGTCATTGAGCCGTTGGCATCAATATGTTGCCTGGAAATTTGCATCTATAGGATGGCATGGCTGAGAGCACCGATCACTCATCTGTCCATCTGTACCGTTTTCCACTCGTAGCTTTCCAAATTCTCTGCTTCTCCGCTCATATTCTATCAATGCTCCATTGGTCCACTCTTCTTTTTTTCACATCCAACTTCTGCAAATTCATTTCTGATCATCATCCCGCACTCGCTTATCTTCAACCCTTTCACATGTTGTCACAAGCAAGAATCATCCGCGTTCTCAGCATCACTCCGAATACGAATGAAAAACAAACATTCATGTAAATATACACCTTTTTTTGATTTATTAGGTAAATATTACATTACATATTATGCCAACAGTTCCTCTCAACCACCTGGCCCGTTCTATTTTCGACGCATCCAGATAGGGGTATGCCTGAGTTGCACGACGGCCCGCGAACGCTCCCCCCCAGGATACGTCCGGTCCGGGGTACACCCTTCTTGGGTGGAACCGCTTAAAGTGGTCGAGAGGAACAGAAAGCAGATACGTATATATATATATATATATAAAGAAAATTACTATGAATTTAGATCATTACGCCATGTACCCAAATGCGCCATTGCGGAAATTAAAAAAAATAAAACGATTTTAAAACCGACCGTCTATAGAAACATCTCTAAGGGGCAAAAGCATTGAAATTTGAAAAGTTGATGTTGCAGATGCATCACCAAGGAGCAACTGATTATTGATAAACCTTCATACAACACGGCATTAGGAACATACCAGAATTAAAAAAAGAATGTGAGTAAAAAATGAAGCAAGGGTCTGAACCGATCAATGAATGTAGATCTGTCTAGTCTACGCCCACTACGAAAAAAACAGAAAAAATGATTCTCAAACACTGAGTTCAAAAGTCAATCCAATGACCCATCAATTTATAACGAAGGTAAATGCACAAGGAAAAGCTAAATGCTTCGTTGGATAAATGAATGAAAGATACAAACAATTAACGGAAAAAAGAAAAACATGAATGGAACGAAATAAATGACAAACTACCGACTGAATCAATGAACAAATAAATAAAGAAAAGGAATGAATGATAAAATGAAGGACTGAAAGACTGCATGAATGCATGAACCGATAAATGAGTAAGTGAGTATCTGAATAAATGAATCAATGAATGAATAAAGAAAGGAATGAATGCATGAATCAATCAATCAATGACTACATGAATGAAATAAACATCAATGAATAAATGAAGGAAGGAAACAAGAAATGAATGGATGGATGAATGGATGAATGAATGCATGCATGAATGAATGAATGAATGCATGCATGCATGAATGTATGAATGAATGAATGAAAGAATGGGTGGCCTATCCCCAACTCGTCAACTCTCAGACCATCTGGTCCTTGGTGAGAGTCTGCACCACAACAGCGCCCTCTTCACCCGCATTCCTCCGCAGGACGCATAGGGAAAGCAATTGCGAACCACTGTGTTTTGGGATGTTTTGGGGTACCCTATCTTCAGAGAAATCCAATTAAGGTGTTCCATAAAACCTAGTTTTGTTTCAGTAACACTGCTCCATCCTATCAGTCAAAACATGTTAAAACCTGCCATTTCCTGATGGCAGTTCTCTAATGACGGATCTTTCTCAGGGTGATATCCCGGTCGGAAAATCACATTGGCGGCTTGCCGTTACCCTGGGTGCTCTCTTGAAAGTCTGACCTGAGATATCTGATATGCTCATGACTGACCTGCCGGCATTGGAGGTTTTCACACTGAAAAGGATATTTTGCTGTGGATCGCACCCAAAAATGTTCACATCAAATATTTCTGGCAAGTGATGGTACATGCACGTTCATGCCCCCAACTTATATCTATTTATAGGGTGAAAATATAGAAGCTGTAACCCATACCCTTCTCCATGTCCCATAAGACTGTGCCAAGAGGCTGCGCGATCTGGATGCAGGGCTGCTTCAGGGCAGCCTAGACTCACAGAAAGTTGGTGTTTGTTTTCCATCTCAACTTTTAATGGTTGATATATAATTTTGACTCATGTCTATCATGGTCCATATCGGTGGTTCGCAACCTTTGAGACCCCAATATATTGGACGGCAAAAATGATACCGTTTTCAGGAGTTGTGTGGGGTGAGTCCCAAAATTGGACACGATCCTTTTGAAATATCTCCCAAATGACAAGGGACATGTAGCAAACATATGAAAAGTCTTATATGCAGCCCAATCAGATAACTCATCAGGTGGTCAATAGTACACATAGTACACCCTTCCTTTGGTGGTCAATAGTACACATAGTACACCCTTCCTTTGTAGATACCCTCTGGTAAACAAACGTAGCTATTGAAAATGGCCATAGAAATAGTGGATTTACCCATTAATAGCATGGTGGTTTTCCAGTTCGCAAAATGTAAACGTTTACCAGGCCGGGTAAATCTCCATCAAACACTATGAAAAAACCACCATTAACCACCATTAAACCACCATTTACCAGAGGGTAACCATAAGCATCCATCAGAACGGTCCTGGGCCTTGATGGCATCTACGCCAACCTGCTGGTCCAAGCTCTCCAGCTTCACCCCCTGGAAGGCTAGAAATCAGCAGCAAATTCGATCAGTTCAATGTTGTTCAATGTTGATATTGAATGATATGTTTGAGTACGACATATATATATATATTAATCACATACATACATATATATATATATATTTAGATATTTATACATTTATTTACTTATTGATCATATTTCATCAAATTCAACTTCACATTTGGCCAACTGAAACCCTGAACCTCCCAGGTTTGTTCAACAGCGGCCTCCAACTTCAAGGTGGCGTAAAGCAGAGCAGCACCTGGAAAATCACTAGGGCACCTGGGAAATGTCGAGGTCTTGTCTGGTTGTGGGATCCCATCCTTTTGTATAGACTAGATGTATGTATATGTATATGTGTATATATATATAGTAGTGTGTATATATATATATACAGTAGTATACATATATATGTATATAGATACAGTAGTGATACATATATATGTATATAGATACAGTAGTGTCTATATATATATATATGTATGCTCGCGGCGGCTGCTAACATCACTGCCATGGATCAAATCCTTCTCCCTGATTCGCGGATTTCCATCCACACTTTTGCTTCAATCGAAGCTCCACTTTTTTTCCACTCAAAAACCCAAATTTGTTTCTCCAAAAATGGGATACCCCAAAAAAAAACAATGTGTGTGAATTTTCCTATTGAAATCACTTGGTGAATCACCGTGTTTTCCATATTTGCCCTATTGTCACCATGTTTTTTCCTATTGAAATCACCATTTTGGGTAGGAAAAAATCCCCAGTTCCATCCCCATTTCCCCAGCTGAAATCGCCTCCGCCGGGCACGATGCCCTCTTCCAAGGCAGCCTTGGTGGCGTTCAAGGCGTCGTTCAAGCGATCCTCAGCCGTCCGATGTCCCAAGAGGGGAGAAAAACTCGGCAAAACTCAGGAGATTTGCCTATTTTATCCCATTGAATGGAGGTGAACCATCGTTTTCCTCTATTTGTTTCCCTGAAAAAACACGATCTATTTAAGTAAATGTAGATTTAAACAGGTCTGAGACTGTCTAAGCTTTCGAGTTGAACAGCCTTACCAAAAATGTTGGGACATTGGTGTGGGGTCGTGATACCCACTATTTACATCCCCAACATGAACTACAAAAGATACAAAAGATTGGGGGATATCAAATCAGATTTCCTACAAAAAACACGAGTCACCGAAGCAACAACAAATGGGGTTTTGAGTCACCACAAAATCATCCAAACACAACAATTACTGTAACCAATAAAAAATTGGATTGAGACAACAAGACTGAAACGGAGATACGGACACGGGAAAAAAAACCAAAGATACCGGACTCACACTCAAAAAGATATCGATGTTTCCCATACAAATGTAGAAGATTTTTTAAAAAAACAGCACATCAACACAAGTACGCATTATATAGCATATGTCGTCGGATTGGTTTATGGCAAATCTTACAGGAAACCTCCATATTTAATGGTAAAGGTCCCTGGTTTCCATTGGTTTCCAATGTTCCCTTGAACCAATCCAATTTTTCCATCCATGTGTTTTCTATGTATAGACTATCCATGTTTCCATATATGGAAAAATTATTAAACACCATTAAACACCGTCTTCCCACCATTCTACCACCATTTTTCCACCATTAAACCACCATTAAACCACCATTAACCATCCCTTGATGCTCCATACGCCCCTGGCATTTCGTTTCTAGGGCACCTTGGTTTCGTTCACCTCGACCTCGGAGGCACCGCCCACCTGGAGACGATGTTTTTCGGAGGGAAATGCTGCGGTCCTGGTTGGATGAAAGCCTCAAAAAATCCATGGGATGTTTAGCCTCTGGTTTTTACGGTGGTTTAATGGTGGTAAAAGGTCTACATAACGAACTGGAAAGATCCACCATGCTATTAATGGGTAACCTCTGGTAAAAGGTCTGTTTTTTACCATGGGATTTGGTTTTTTAATGGTGGCTAATGGTGGTAAAAAATGGTGTTTGATGGAGATTTAGCCTCTGGTAAACGTTTACATTTTTACATTTTGCGAACTGGAAAGATCCACCATGCTATTAATGTGTAAATCCATGTAAATCCACTATTTCGACTGGGCCATTTTCAATAGCTACGTTAAATTACCAGAGGGTACCACCTATCAACTGGTGGATGCCGCAACCATTGTATCATAAAATCGTCCTGCCTTGATCACGGCCACGCCGCCGCCCAACTTGGCCAGGCGTTCCTTCATCTTGTCCTATCAGTGATGGGGGCGTTCTGCACGCCGGAATTGGAACCTAGATAGATTGTGTATACATGTATCTATGTATCTATGTATGTATCGATGTATCTATTATGTATGCATCTATGTATGTATCTGTTTATGTATCTATGTATGTATCTATTATGTATGCATCTATGTATGTATCTGTTTATGTATCTATGTATGTATCTATGTATGTATCCACGTATGTATGTATGTATCTATGTATGTATCTATTTATGTATCTATGTTTGTATCTATGTATCTATGTATCTATGTATCTATGTATGTATGTATGTATCTATGTATCTATGTATCTATGTATCTATGTATCTATGTATGTATGTATGTATGTCTGTATGTCCGTAAGTCCCTATGTCTGTATGTCTGTATGTCTGTATGTCTGTATGTCTGTATGTCTGTATGTCTGTCTGTATGTATCTATGTATCTATGTATGTATCTATGTATGTATCTATGTATCTATGTATCTATGTATCTATGTATCTATGTATCTACGTATGTATTTATGTATCTATGTATGTATCTATTTATGTATCTATGTTTGTATCTATGTATGTATCTATGTATCTATGTATCTATGTATCTATGTATGTATGTATGTATCTATGTATGTATGTATGTATGTTATGTCGTATGTCCGTTACGTCCCTATGTCGGTTGTGTGTATGTTGTGTATGTGTGTATGTTGTCTGTGTGTATGTATGTATGTATGTATGTATGTATGTATGTATGTATGTATGTATGTATGTATCTATGCATCTATGCATCTATGCATCTATGCATCTATGCATCTATGCATCTATGTATCTATGTGTGTATGTGTGTATGTGTGTATGTTTGTATGTGTGTATGTATGTATGTATGTATGTATGTATGTATGTATGTATGTATGTATGTATGTATGTATGTATGTATGTATGTATGTATCTATGTATGTATCTATGTATGTATCTATGTATGTATCTATGTATGTATCTATGTATGTATCTATGTATGTATCTATGTATGTATCTATATATGCATGCATGTTTGTATATACATATGTATATATATATGTATAAATGATATACGTCTGAAACACAACCTGGGGCAGTTTGTCCTGCCAAAAGCCCAATCGAAACTAGAAGCAATGCCCAATGGGGACAGGATCAACAACACGCGGAGTGTTTCAAGTCCCAGCGAACACGTCAGGCCTTTCTTGCGATCTGAGGGGACTTTCGAAAGATCTAAATATCAACACCTGAGAACATCCTGTGATATGTCCATGTCTATATTATATATATATATGTATATAATGATATATATATATAGACACTTGTACTTTCGTACTGACTATATCAGTAATATCATTATTACTAATATAAGTATATGTATATGTATATATATATATGTTGTTTGCTCTTATATATATATCATTCAAGACATTGTGGCTGGTCAAAATGTCTTCCACAAAAAGTGGTGAAGTACCTGCGGGTCAGTCCCCAACCATATCATCATTGGCTACCCATTTATCATACATTTGTTTAAATATATCCCGGATCTCACCATTTTATCCCCATCATATCTCCAGTTTGGATGGTTAAATCACTTAAATATACTTAAATCACATTTGACATAACTATCTTAGAGTACCTTTTGGCTAGGTTTGGGGCCAGCTACACAACGAACATCCAAAAAAAAAAACGCATCCTCGTCGCGCCCACCGTTCCTTCTCGTACTCCGAGGTGGATGCATCGATCGCGTCGCGGATGCTTTCGCATCTCTCCTGCATGGCTGATTTACATTCGCAGATGTATTGTATGTATGTATGTATGTATTGATATATGTACATAACTACGCATTATGTATAATTATATAACTATATGTGTTATATGCATATATGTGTATACTATATGTGGTGTATATAAAAACATGTGTAAACCGTATACATCTGCATACATCTGTATACATCTGTATACATCATGTATGCATATCATTATGTATACATCTGCATACATGTATTCTTTACATATGTATGTATCGTATGTATTTGGTGTATATATGAACAGATGTATAGTATGTAAATACATGTCAATAAATATGAACATATATGTGAACATAGATAGGTAGATAGATAGATAGATAGACAGATAGACAGACAGATAGCTAGATAGATAGATAGATACAGTTATATATATATAACTTAATTGTATTTATATAATTATATGTACATGACTATGCATTATATTCTAACATATTCTACTAATATGTATCAACTGTGGAGGACAGCCACAGAGTAAAATACTTTGTTTTTTTCTGGAATGGAGTCCACACTTTATGGCGCTTTTTTACAGGGAAAATGATGATAAACCATGGGATTTGGGGCTATCCTATTTTCAGACTAAGACCCACATATTCGTTCAAGCTCTGAAACCATCCATTTTGGGGTGGTATACAATGAATGTTTCCAGAAGCCCACATGGCATAGTGCCCACTCAGATATTTTTTAAAAGAGATGGTCAGCACTCAAGAACCACCTAAATTGGTGGGTTGGTGGTCTACCATTCCAGCTGGTTTCAGTTACAAATTGCCAAGATTTTGCACAAAGCGGGTACAGTTTGAATGGCCCATCGTCCCAATGTGAGCACACCCATTTCGCGATTGGAAAAAACGTTCCCGACATAGCGGACATAGCGAAGCAAACTGCACAGCAGTTGCTGAAACTCAAGATCATGACATCTGGGCCTCCCAATCCCAACAAATAAATATGTCGCTACATCTGGCGCAATTGCTGACATGGCCGAGAGTTCTCAAACCTTCACCATTCTCCTTGAAGTGGCCTGCCATCTTCCTTCTGAACCCTTTGCTTTTTGCTACCTTTGTGAAACATGAAATCCCTACTTTTCGCTTTTTTTCCAGCCATGGTCGCTAAAGCGTCCGTGGGCCGGCACTGCGACAGCTTAAAGTTGTCGTGCGAGAGCCATTTGGTGGATTCGCCTGTTTTGCTCGTCCGTGTTTAAATAGTCCGTCCGTCCGTTCGTAAGTTTGTTCCAAATATGTTTATGGGTGAAGTGGCGCCATTCGCTTCTTGGAAATAATCCCTACTTTTGCTGATTCATCCCAGCTCTATATTTTTCATATAAATATATGATCCACAAATACAAACAGCCATTTTTGGCTCCCGCTTCCAGGATCTAATCGACCATGATTTTTTCATCGGCGGCCTCAATCCTGACCTTCTCGCCCGCTCCGTCCAGGATCACGGTGCTGTCCTGGTGGAGTTGATGTGAAGTATGATGGTGAAGTCACGAACAAGTTCTGGAGATTTTAACCAGAAAAATCCTCGAAATTCCACCAAAGTGGGGATTTCAAACCATCAGATGAAGTAAGGTAAGAAACCTGCGGAGTTCAGAAAAATAAATAAGGGCTGAACCAAGCCCAAAATCTGGGATACAATGATATAACTTGATATAACGAATAGACTGACGTGGAAAAAATCAGCAAGTTAAGGATAGGGGGGTTCTTTCGAATCGAGTATTGGTTTCAAACGTGATTTCTTGATGTGAAAAGCACGGGACTCCCAGGTTTCGATGGGGCTCAAGACTTGGAAAATGATGGCCCTCAAGGGGTTGAGTTTTCTCCCAAGGATTTCAACGATTTCTGAATGTCACCAGATTGAAAGCCTAGTCGTTGGAGATGTGAACCCCCATGCCAAAAACCTGACCTCACTTTCTTTTGATCCACAAAGTCATTGATAGCCCACTAACTACAATATGTGGTCGCTTTTAAGCTGCCATATCAGAAGCACTGCGGCCAAAAATGGTGCACCGCCAAAATTGCTCTACTTAGATGTTGCCAGAATTGGCTAAGTGCTTAGTAACTGCGTTATGTCCCAACACATCTCATTGATACGGGCCGCAGACACAAGCCACTTCGCGCCTTGTCGATGGTGATGGTCTTGGCCGTACCCAGCTGAGACAGCTGCACGTCCTACTGAAAGACACAACGGCCATGACAGGAGGCGGTGATCACCGGCCTATTTTTTTCAAGTGGTAATTGAACATCGCCATGAAAAATTACCAATTGCCAATTGCTAGGTGTTCTGCCCACTAAACAGTGCCATCTTCCATGGCTATGCTAGCTTTATAAGGGGGTAATAGATAAAAAGATATTGCTTCTGGCTGTTTGACCACGAAAGTTATATATCAAAACTGGGAATCCAAACAGGAAGACAGAAGCAGGAACTACGATGACCCAGTTGGTAGGGCAACCTCTTACTGCAGGGAAGCCGTGCCTTGCCTTGGAATTTCAACTAGTTGCTAGGGAAACTGCCAGGGTTTGGGGTCTGCTCTTTTCTAAGTGCAACAGTGCCAGAACCATTTCAGAGATCGGGGTCTCATATCTTCAGAAACTTATGGGACTCCTGACATCTGTTCAACAGGTCAGCCAATGCTGACACAGGACTTTCAACTTCACCTCCACCCAATCATCCATCTAAGCTGTCTTGAGAGAAACCTACGGGAAAAACGGCCGAAATTTGGGGTTCCCAAATTTCGAGGATCCCCAATCGGCAGTTTGCTCCGCTCAGAAAAAAACTCAACGGTTGGTCGAATTTGGTTTGTTGAGCCTCGTGAAACCATGTGAAACCCAAGAAAAGAACAATGCTGGTTGGTGGTTTCAACCCCTCTGAAACATACTAGTCAGTTGGGATTATTATTCCCAATATATGGAAATGTTTCTGAGTTCCATTTTTGTTGGTTGGTCTCCCCATTCGGCTGATACAGTAGCCCCTATGAAATAAACGCCATGAACAAAGGCCACAAATGGGCATGGCTTCTGTGGCTGTCAAGTATCAAGGCATCCAAGTTGGGTACCAGAATTGGCTACCCCACATTGAAACTCAATGAAACTGGGTATCAGAACTCTGTACCAGATTCCCAATTCTGACCCACCATTCCATTTCACAGTTGATTTGGTCCCACCAAGCTCGATTTCTCAATCTCCGGCTCAAAAACGTCAACTATCATATGGTTGAGAAGCTCTTAGCAGCTCCTTGGCTCCCCCTTTGAATAGGGAATATGAATATCCCTAGGTCCGAATCGGTCCCTCCGTTAACCACGGAGGAGTCAATCCTCCAACTTGCCACCAAGCTCTTCGGTGATGAGTTCTGCCCCTGTGAGAACAGCGAGGTCCTGGCAGTTGCTATGAAAACTCGATGTGATTTCAACATGTCCTGAGGCTATTTGGTTTCTGGTTGGTGGTTGACCTACCCCTCTGAAAAATATTAGTCAGTTAGTTGGGATGATTATTCCCAATATATGGAAAAATAAAAGTCATGTTCCAAACCACCAACCTGGTTTTGTCTGGATTTCGTCAGCTAAACATTTGGTGTATAAAACCAACCACATTGGGGGGACGAGCATTTGGGTGATGCGTAAACCATTCGGTGCTATCTGAAAATGACGGGGCAAAAACAATTGGACGGTTTATCTATAATAGAACAAAACACTATCTTCCCCCATGTAAACATATATAAATTAACAATTTGGAGGTACACAGCCACTGTATTTTCAACCACCCTAATATCTTCGGGACATCAATGATTTTGCTTCATCAAACGTTCGGATGGCTCAATTGGTTGTATGAATTTAATAATTACACTTAATAGTATTTCATTATAGTATTATGAATACAACCATTATACTTAATGGCTAATGGGATGATGAAATACTGTATACTAAGTATACTATTGATTAATTGATGGGTCAATTTCATCATCCCATTATACTGTATATAAACTTCTTCCATCCATATTTGGGCAACAAAAAACATCTTTGGAGCGACCGTCAGACGGTTTGGCAACTTACTGTTCCTAAAATGGGACCTGCAGGGGGCAACCTAGCATCCAAACATGAGTTTCTTGATGGGATCCTACATGATACCCTCTGGTAATTTAACATAGCTATTGAACATGACCATAGAAATAGTGGATTTTCCCATTAAAAATGGTGATGTTCCATAGTTATGTTAGTTTACCAGAGGGTACATGATATCAACCTGTTCGATCTGACTGGTGTTTAGGTGATTGAACTTGCCTCAAGAAGGGCCAATTTATGTCATCATCCGATGCTTCAGGAAAATAGGAAAATCACAAGAGTCACAAAACGACTCTTATATGTGAAAACGACTCTTATATGTTACATTTTATGTTGAAACATCCCAAGCAACTGGAAACAAATGCAACATTGCAGGTATACCCTCCCGTAAACGTTGCAACTCAACCCCCCCAGGATTTTCCCATGATTTTCCCTTCGAGGACCCTGGATAAATCCAATAGGAACCCCGGCTTCCCAAAAAATCACAGTTTTGACATGTTTTAACCAGCATTCATGCCTATCAATCACCATTAATTCCCATTAAATCCCTATTAAATCCCATGAAATCACCCTTACATCACCATTAATCACCACCTAGATTCCAGCCGACCAATCGCATCACCAATCACAGCATTTAATCGTTCCGCCTGCAGAATGGCCTTTCGGTTGTCGCCAAATCCCGGGGCTTTGATGGCGGCGACCTAGCAACAAAATTCAACAATTTTGGATAGGGATATTAAGTATGGATTTGTTGGATATAGTATTATATATGAGATGGATATATCAATTATATTGGATATTATAGTATTATCCATTGGATATAGTATTATCATGTATTATCTATTTATATCATACTATATGGATAGTTGGAGATGATATACAAAAGACCTATCTCATTGGGCTATGTTGGATCTATATTTTCTGTACATGTAAATATTGAGTATAACTGAATATATATATATATATATGTGAGAATAAATACACTCGTATAGAACAAATAAATATGCAAATATTTTTAAATATAAATTACATATCTATTATGTTCATACATATTAAAACATATTAAAACATTAAAATATACAAACTAATCCAAGGAAACATGTAGTTCAAAAAATGTCTATCTGGACTTCAGAGACCAGCTTGATTCGAGAAAGTTGATTTTAGCAAACAAATAGTTAATAAACATAAAAAAGCGGGTGGAAAAAAACGACTCAAAAACAACAGATTCACCAAAAATGACAAACCAGAAAACCATTTTTTCAAAAAATAAGCAACTGGAGAAAATACACTGAAATTGTTTTGTTCTTCCCTTGTCGTGTTTTGGTTTGCTGCTCTGTTTTTCTCCGGGTTTTCTGACGTGTCTTTGTTTCTTGAACTTCTGTCGCAAACCTCAACTTTTGGATGGTCTAAACCATCCATATCAATCCATGGGGTGGTTTAACGGATGGAGCATTCCCCAAATTTAGGGTACCCTTTTTAAATTCTGATCCCCCCAATCAAACGGATTTCTGAACCAAACGGCAAACTTTGACATAGCTTTCAAACATGAGGCACGACTCATGTTGGCTCACGTTACTGGGTCATGTCGTCCTCGTTGTCCCAGGGTTTTCAATCGACCAGGCCTTGAGACCACCTCTGAGTTTGTTGACGATCAGCATGGAGAGAGCCTGAAGTTCGGCTCGCCGAAGTTTTGGGAAATTCATGGCTAGGAGATGATAGGACTTGATTCATTTCAAACATGAGAAATATGTGTATATAATATACTGTGTATATTTTATATATATACATTGAGAATCATAGACATAGATAAAAACATTAAAAACATTCTAAAACCCCAAGTCTTCAACCATTGCTAACCATTCCTTTCGCAGCAGAGATGTACTCCAAAGACCTTCCCATGTAAACACCGCGGAGACGTGCCAGATGTCGATGCCTCGAATCTCGATGAATATGATGACAAACCCAGATGTAGGGTGGTGTAAGCAACTTGAAACTCCGAAGAATGGCATGAGGCTTTTGAACAGGGCGATTTTATCAATGTAATTTCCACTCGCCCGGGGATTTTTGTGCACACCTCGCCATCCACATCTTCTGCGATCAGCAGCAGAGGCTTCTGCACTTTGGCCACCTGCTCCGGAACATGGGATGACTGCAAGATGTGGAACCTCTGGAACGCGGCTCCGGTGAGTTCCCCCCAAAATTAGCGGTAGCTTTATGTTTCGGAAATGTCTATGGTTGAAAATCCACCATTTATAGAGGATTTTTTTTCCCATTGAGACCTCCATTTATGTAGGGGGGGTTCCCAGCCATGTTTGATTACCGGAGGGTAACCCCTGAAAAATGTTGCTCAATTTTTTAGAGGATCGTGTAGCTTTGCCCGTGTTTTCACAGCCTCAAGGTCTTGTCCAAACGAAAACTTCGAGGAAACCATGGTTTTTGTACCGGTCATGTAGAAGATTCTCTCTAGGATCAGTGGGTTGGTTTTAAGAACCTGTGCAATATCATGGAATGTCTGAGGGAAACTGTGGCTATGGTTTGGGCATACCTTTGACCATCCAAATCCATCGATTTTTTTTGGGCCGCACCTGCTCCAACACCGGCAGAATGGCCTTGGTCGTTGTCACCAGAAGTGCTGACTAAAATGCTTGGTTTGATGACTGGGAGGTGGTCCCATTTAGTTCCCATCTTTCCATCTCTTGAATCAAATGTGTTTATCAGATTCTGGGAATCAAATTCTGGGAATTCAAGATATCTTGAATGAAATTCTGATGTTTTTATCTCTTCACCTTGGGAGAACGGGGAAATTTCTAACCGAAATGGGTTCATGGGATGGTGACGACATGGCGATAGAAACCACTATTAGGTGATCATCTTTTATCTGGTAAATGGTGTTTTAATGATGTTTTAATGGGATTCAATGGTGATTCAATAGCATTTAATGGGATTTAATGGGATATATGATGACTTATGATGATATACCCTCTGGTAATTTAACATAACTATTGAAAGATCCACCATTTTTACTGGGAAAATCCACTATTTCTATGGTCATTTTCAATAGCTATGTTAATTTACCAGAGGGTAAACCATCCAAGTGGTGGTTTGGCGGGAGAAAACATATCCACTTAGGTGTAGCAAAAAAAACATAAAAAAACTCTGGACATTCATGAGACCACTTGAGGTCGAAGTCAGAAGCAAACATACTTTTGAGGCGGCAAATTTCCCTGGCAATGGGAAATGACCAACAGAAGAATCATCTACACCACTGGGGGGTTGTTCCATTGCTATCTTGGATTACCAGGGTATCCCAGGGTATCCATGTTTTGAAAAACAGGTGGCATCATGGCATCATGGATGGACAACCGTATATGATATGGCTATGGATCAACAAGCCTGTTTTTGGTTAGCTGTTACTGGCTAACCGTCACTGACCCAGACCCATCCCAGACCCATCCTCCTGTATCTGCTGTATCCTTTTCCTCATCCCCATTCCCAAGCAACCAACCCTGGCCTGAACAGATGAGATCTTCTTATCAAAGATGAGCACCAGGGGGTTCTGCCCGGAGAGGTGGCTTTGCAACAAAGGTCATCTGGGATGGTTTTAGTGGCTTCATGATCCTATCAACTGACTGGCTGCAATTCATAGTGTCCAACTGTTCCATCATCGGGGGATTACTATCATGATCATAATACAAACATATAGAGTCTAAGAGCAACAAAAATAATAGTGATATCATGTGGTAAACCCAATCATAAACTATGCTAACCTTGCCATAAATGGGTGGTAAATATCATCCCAAAATGCTAGGTTCATGATTGGGTTTTGCCAGATGAATGGGATTTTTTTTCGGGATTGCTGATATCATAATCCCTTGTCAACCAGCTATAACTAGGTAGTATGAATCCATGGCATTGCTTGGCTTCTCCATCTGTGCCCAGTGAGTTCAACTAGTTGGTCAGTTTGGGAAACAAAATCATCGACCACCAAAAATCCCCTGGGATAATATGCTCAGCCCAAACTTTGACCATTTTGGGGTTCCCAAGGCACAGTATTCTCACCTGACCATTTCGGCATAAACCCGGCGCCTCCATTTCGGCTTTCTGCGCCTGCCAGATGGAAAAAACATTGGTTTTTTAAGGTATTTTTGAGCTGACAAATGCAGACCATGCTCTGGCTTTCTGAAAGCTATCTTGGAAGGTAAACCAGGCACACTATAGACATCATTGTTGTATTCTGTTCATCCACGACCATGCACCATGTCAATCACGTGATATCACGTGTGCAACAAGACTGACGTCTGCCAAATTTCATGCAAATAACTTAAATCACATACCTATGACCTATGCAAGACTGGTTGGATGTGACCTAATCATGTGACTTTCATCACCTGTCTTGATCTGTTGGACCTGCAAAATTTAAGCCTCAACAGATCAACGAATCCACAGCCTTCACATTCGTGATGAAATACGGAGAGATGTACCTGCATGGGCGATCAACCACTCATCCGCTGAGTGGTTCCTTTTGGCAAAGCCATTGAGTAGCATACTTCTGCGCGGGTTCTTTCGGTGACTATCCGGGCAGTCACAGGGTGCCAGATGTACTTTTGTAGTTTGTGATGACATGTGATGACTATATATCATATAGATCAATGATCATACCCTCTACATTGATCTTTATATATACTACATATGTATTATATATATATACATATATTCTACAACTCGAAAAAAGGATATTTGGCACAATGTGCACATGTTGTAGTTGATATATATATATATATATGTTCAGATTCTCTATATACACCCTCTGGTAATATGTTGCATATCTATCAAGAACTCAATGGGCCAAGGCTTCCATACCAAACTGAGGATAGTCCACTTATCCACTTCGATCCGCTATAGGGTGATTCTTCCATTATTGACCATTATTAACCATTATCAACCACTATTGACCATTATCAACCACTATTGACCACTATTAACCATTATTAACAGCTATCAACCACTATTGACCACTATTAACCATTAGTAACCATTATAACCAACTATTGACCACTATTAACCAACTATTAACCACTATTAACCAATATCTTAACCACTATTAACCATTATTAACCATTATCAACCACTATTGACCATTATCAACCACTATTGACCGCTACTAACCATTATTAATTATATATTAACCATTATCAACCAACTATTGACCACTATTAACCATTATTAACAGCTATCAACCACTATTGACCACTATTAACCATTAGTAACCATTATAACCAACTATTGACCACTATTAACCAACTATTAACCACTATTAACCAATATCTTAACCACTATTAACCATTATTAACCATTATCAACCACTATTGACCATTATCAACCACTATTGACCGCTATTAACCATTATTAATTATATATTAACCATTATCAACCAACTATTGACCACTATTAACCATTATTAACAGCTATCAACCACTATTGACCACTATTAACCATTAGTAACCATTATAACCAACTATTGACCACTATTAACCAGCTATTAACCACTATTAACCAATATCTTAACCACTATTAACCATTATTAACCATTATCAACCACTATTGACCATTATCAACCACTATTGACCGCTATTAACCATTATTAATTATATATTAACCATTATTAACCACTATTAACCACTAAGAACCAGAGGTCCTTCAAAATTTGCTGAGCGCCACGGGGGCACCCACGATCAAGTTGCATGCCCTCGACCACCTGCGCTGCGGAGGGTTGCTGAGGCGGGGAGTTGCTGCGGAAGAATGGCATAGTAAACTGATTAATACTGGTGAATCCATGGGGATTTCCCACTGGGATTTCCATGGTTAATAATGGTTAATAATGGTTAATAAATGGTTGATAATGGTTAATAAATGGTTAATAATGGTCAATAATGGTCAATAATGGTCAAAAATGGTTAATAGCAGTTAATACTGGTTAGTAGTGACTAAAATAGTAGCTAATCCTGGTTAATAATGGTTGATACTGGGTAATGATGGATTATAAACAATGACAAACAATGGTAAACAATGATCAATGCTCGTAATCGTAATGTCATGATAAGAAAGTTGGTCATATATATATATGTGTGTTATATATATATATATGTGTTATATATATAGTCTTATTATTATATATATATGGTGCAGCGTTGGCCACCCCCCCTCCCCCCCCCCACCAATGGGTATGGGTGGACAGTATCGTCTGGTTCTTCTGGCCCCCCCCTGTGGCCTGTGGTGGTGGTATGGTTCTTCTGGTCCCCCCCCCGCCCTGTGGCCTGTGGTGGTGGTATGGTTCTTCTGGTCCCCCTCCCCCTGTGGCCTGTGGTGGTGGTATGTTGGGTATGTTGGTATGTTGGTATGTTGGTATGTATGTATGTATGTATGTATGTATGTATGTATGTATGTATGTATGTATGTATGTATGTATGTATGTATGTATGTATGTATGTATGTATGTATGTATGTATGTATGTATGGAATGTAAGGTAAGGTAATGTAAGGTAAGGTAAGGTAATGTAAGGTAAGGTAAGGTAATGTAAGGTAAGGTAAGGTAATGTAAGGTAAGGTAATGTAATGGTATGTATGTATGTATGTACGTAGGTATGTAGGTATGTAGGGTTGACTTCTGCTTCGGTAAACCATGGCTCGTAAACTATGGATCGTAAACCATGGCTCGTAAACCATGGCTCGTAAACTATGGATCGTAAACCATGACTCGTAAACCATGGCTCGTAAACCATGATTCGTAAACCAAGACGGCCATGACTCGTAAACCATGGCTCGTAAACTATGGATCGTAAACCAAGATCCGTAAACTATGCTCCGTCAACTATGCTTCGCGCCACAACGGCGTGCACTTTTTCGACATCTCAACTTCCAAAAGTGGTCCGGACCTGGTCTGTTTTGTACATTTTGACTTCGAAATGTGCTTCGCGCCACAACGGCGTGCAATTGTTCATCTCTCATCTCCCCAGATGTCTCCGCATCCGCTGCTTTAGCGAGCCTACTTTTCAACCCTCCGGAGCTACAAAACCACCAAAAAACACAGTGTTTCGCGACTTTCCTACCTTTTCGCGCACCTGCATCTTCTTTCTTCTGACTCTTTCTCTTCTGATCTTCTCTCTTCTAATCTTTCTCTTCTCTCTGCCTCTGCCCTGCTCTGCTTTTCATCTGTCCATATTGTCGGAAGTTTGCCTTCTAAACTTCCTTCGATGATGTGTAAGATGAGACTGTGCATGTACTTGCCAGAGGGGGTGGGATTTTGATATGACGTGGAAGATGAGAATGTGCATGTACTTGCCAGAGGGGGTGGGATTTTGATATGACGTGTAAAATGTGGCTGTGCTTGTAATTGCCAGAGGGGGTGGGATTTTGATATGATGTGTAAGGTGAGACTGTGCATGTACTTGCCACAGGGGGTGGGATTTTGATATGACGTGTAAGATGAGACTGTGCATGTACTTGCCAGAGGGGGTGGGATTTTGATATGACGTGTAAGATGAGACTGTGCATGTACTTGCCAGAGGGGGTGGGATTTTGATATGACGTGGAAGATGAGACTGTGCATGTAGTTGCCAGAGGGGGTGGGATTTTGATATGATGTGTAAGATGAGACTGTGCATGTACTTGCCGGAGGGGGTGGGTTTTGGTTGCTGAGGTTTGGTTGCTGAAGCGAGAGTAGATTTTGGTTGCTGAGCCGTAGTTGCTGAAGCGAGAGTTAGTTTTGGTTGCTGAAGCGTAGTTGCTGAAGCGTAGTTGCTGAAGCGAGAACCTAGTTTGGTTGCTGAGCCGTGGTTGCTGAGCCGTGGTTGCTGAGCCGTGGTTGCTGAGCCGTGGTTGCTGAGCCGTGGTTGCTGAGCCGTAGTTGCTGAGCCGTAGTTGCTGAGCCGTAGTTGCTGAAGCGGAGTTTAATCGGTATGTAGGTATGTAGGTATGTAGGTATGTAGGTATGTAGGTATGTAGGTATGTAGGTATGTAGGTATGTAGGTATGTAGGTATGTAGGTATGTATGTATGTATGTATGTACGTACGTATGTATGTATGTATGTATGTATGGAATGTAAGGTAAGGTAAGGTAAGGTAATGTAAGGTAATGTAAGGTAAGGTAATGTAATGGTATGTATGTATGTACGTAGGTATGTAGGTAGGTAGGTAGGTAGGTATGTAGGTATGTATGTATGTATATACACCACCACAGGGGCATCATACCCCCCCCCATCCCATGGGGGGGGGTGGGAACACGGGACACGGGACCATATATATATTTATATATATATATATATATGTATATGTACAATAGTGTTATATATATATATACCCGGCAGGTCGGGCCCTTGCTAACCAACACATCAGATCATGTCAAATCACTCCGACCTGTCTCGAAAGCAAACCTATTTTCTTTCATGAATCATGGGGATTAACCATGAACAATTGGGATCAACTCGAGATATCTGGAGATCATGCTTAATGGTTGGTTGAAAAAAATTGGTTGGGTCCCAAAAAAAAACATCAACTCGAGATCTACCAAATGTTGCTTGGGTCCCAATGCGTTGAATCCTTCGCAAAACTGAGCCTCCAATTCATGGTCCATGGTCTTACCGTCTGACCTCGAAAAACGCCGGAGGTGATGATTCAACAGGGATTTCTATAAGCTATTTCCCACTGGGGATTTCCCACTGGGATTTCCATGGTTAATAATGTCTAGTAATGTTTAGTAATGGTTAATAATGATTAATAATGGTTGATAATGGTTGATAATGATTAATAATGGTTGATAATGGTTGATAATGGTTGATAATGGTTGATAATGATTAATAATGGTTGATAATGGTCTGGTTGGTGGTGGTGCAATAACCATCTTGTAAAGATGATGGAGTTCGTCAATGGAAAGGATGACATCCCATATATGATGGAAAATAAAAAATGTTTGAAACCACCAACCAGATGATCATCACGTTTTCTACCATTGTTATAGTGGGAAATAGTGTAGAGTTGGGGACCAATTTGAAGGATATTTGGAAGCACCAACGTTCGATCAAGAATTGAAACCTAGACTCCTATAATTACCTAATTTACTCATCTATTTCAACAGGAGGCTTCGCAATGGACAATAACTATGAATCACTTGGAAACCAACCAGCTACCCATCCCATCCCAGATGGCCCATCTCCCGGGCACCCGACACCGTAATGGTGCCATCCTTGCCGACCTGCTCCGCTCTTGGGAAATCTGCGGTCAACTAAGATGATAAAATATTGATTATTTACGTATATAATATATATATATACACAATGTGTCTGATTGTGTGATATTGTGTGTGTAAGTGTTAACAATTAATATGTATATATGATTATATATGTATATATCATTATATATGTACATCTAAAACCATCTAAACATGTTTATTGACAACCTTTAAAACATGAAACCCAACGAACATCTATCTTTGTGGCTGCTAAACAGTACATGACAGAAACGGCTTTGTAGTCAACGTCAACGTCCATCGGTGGGATTGACCATCAGCCGAGGTTTCGGACATTGTTCATCGGGTTAATCAAAGCCCAACGACCTTGGTGTTATTTCTTTTTTATGGTTTATAGCCATACCCTCTGGTGAACTAACATAGCAATTGAAAATGGCCATTTATAGTGGATTTTCCCATTAAAAATTGTTTTTTTTCCATTGCTATGTTAGTTCACCAGAGTGTAATTACATGGTTTATTATAACATATTATAACCATAAATTGGTTTAACGACGAAGATGGAAACTACACCAAGGTCGTTGGGCTTTGATTAACCAGCTGTTAATATTACCACGATAGCTGCTAGACATGTCAATAAAAACACCAAGCTGTCAATCAATGTTAATATTACGACGATAGCTGCTTGACATTGATCTTCAGATTCCTCTCATAGATCTCCGACTGGAAAATGACAAGTTGCTAGCTTTCACCAGTCCGCAGATTGGAACATTTGGCCAACCCTATGGCAAATGATTGTTTAAAACATTATAAAACCATCACCCCACAAAAGGTCTACCCATGTATTGTTAGCCATTTTGCTTGATGAAATCTCCATGTTTCCTTGTTAACTCCCGGTTCTGATCAAAAATCATGCCATGTTTGCTGCTGAAATCAGGGTGGAAATCAAAAAGATGATGGGTAAATCCACATCTTTGGTCATTTTTTTCCAGTGACATAAACGACTTTTTGATGTTTATGTACCCTGTAGCCTGGGGTTAGCCCAAACATCTGGAAATCACCTCAGGAACATGATCTAACCAGATGGTAAATCCACCGTCTTTGATGCTTAACCAAGCTTCATCTACCAGGTGGTAAATCTACCAGGTGGTAAATCTACCACTTCATCATCCAGCCCGCCTTCTCGAAAGCTTCGGTGATCATTTTTCCAATCTGTTCATCTCCGTTGGCAGCAATGGTGGCCACCTTAGCGGGGATCACCCGGAGAAATGCCACACATTCCGTATAGGAACCCAAAAAAAGATACATATCACAGGTTTCATAAAAATCACAACTTCAGTGGGAGTTTACCTGTTCTATCTTTGTGGGGGTTTACCATATACATATACATGACATGCATACATCACATGATATGACATTACAATCAATTACATTACAGGACGAAAAAGGACGAAAAAGGCCTTCTCACGCTTCTTACTCCCTCCCAAGAAATATAAGAAATTGCACAAAATCTTGACTACAATGAGCAGATTGTAAGAGACTACTGCGGGTCTATCTGAGCGATGCAAAGAATTCAATCAGTAGACAGGACCATGTGCTCATTTTGTTTCCTTTGGTTCCATCCATTCTCCCTGCAAACTCGACAGAAGATTCCAAGCCCCATCTTCATCCCAGCTGTTACTTAGATAATTCAAGAGAACTCAAGGATCATTTCTTCATCTTTTCCCCTCCGACCTGGTTTTTTTTTTCGTGATCCAAGCCACGCTTCGAATCTTGTCCGGAGTCTCAATGTGGGTGGCTTGACTGGCCAAATCCTCGAGGACCATGGCACAGTTTTTGTGGATATCAAATGGCTTAGTATGTGACCAACAACTACGACAACTCGGGGAAGAAAGTGCTAGATGCCACTGCCCATATGTTTTTCTTGGGATTCTTTGGGTCATGGATCTATGGACTTCGACTATCCATCAGCATCGGTCTGAAAAACAAAAAATGGACATCAACCCATGGGTGGTTCCATGGTTTTTCCATGGCGTTTCCCAACGAAATCTCTGGATTTACGACCAGCTCCTCCAGCACGATCTTGGTGGCGTGATCCATGCCCCTCTTGATATCCATCCTGGGTTCCGCAGGCAAGGGCAAAATCTCGATATTTGCCAGGGTTAAACCATAGTTTTTTTTTACCATAGTGAACTATATAGTATTATTATCATTGTTATTATCATTGTTATTATCATTATTAATTATTCTTATATTATATCATATCATATCATATCAAATCATATCATATCAAATCATATTATATCATATTATATTATATTATATATTATATATTATATTATATATATATCACTGTTAAATGTCAAATATATTTGGTAGATATAAGTATGGTTAAATGTCATTTCAATGTCTTAATGCCAAATCTATTGATCACTGAACAAAGCATGGACCCTGAGTCAAGTCCGGATATCCATCTTGGCTAGTCCCTAGCGTGCAAGAAGCTACACCTGTCTCGAAAAACCCACAGAAATTGTACACCTTGAGTAGCAAAAGAGTGTAAAAGTTGATTCTGTTGACGACCAAAGAGATCACCCAAACGGACCTGATCCATCTGTACTTTGCCCGTCAATTTAGTGCTCTTGCACTGTCTTGCACCACTTGTAACTTGTATTGCTCCGCAGATCCAAATCTGGTTTCCCCTCAGGCGTCGAAGATTTCAATGGATTATAATTTCCTCCATTGAAAAACATGGTGAAATGTTCTGATGACAGTAATGAAGGGATCTTGAATGTGGGTAAGTAATATCATCCTTCCACCATATGGCTATGGATCAATGCCTATGATTACCATATTTTAGAGGGATGAACACCCATAAATCCCAGCGAATACTTGATGCGAATAGATTTTTGGTACCCGATTTTGACCCATCCATGTCCAGTATTCATGATTGTAAAATTATCCCATTCATAGCTGGTTACAAGCTATTAAACTATATTAAACTATTTTAAACTATATTAGACTATATTAAACTATATTAGACTATATTAGACTATATCAAGCTATATTAACCTATGCTAAACTCCATGAATCCCTAGTAAATCCCATGGGTCCCCAATTTTCAGGACGTACGCGCCAAAGCTTCGGGTTCATGCCCGCTGCTACAGCCTGGCAGTCCGTCACCATGGGTTTCAATACTAAGTCATTGTCTAATGAGGATGATTTGGGGGACCTCCCATTTTAGGACAACTCCATATATATATATATACATATAGGTACATAAATACATAAATACATATATACAGATATACAGATATACAGATATACATATGTATATATATATATGTGATATGTGTGATATATATATGTGTGATTCTATATCAAAAATAAATGGTTGTTTCTGGTAGTGAAGAATCTGTGCAGAAATTGTTGGTTGGGTAAAGCACCATTTATTTCTGGTTGATTGGGGTTCCATGTATCATAGTGCAGTATATATATATATATATATTAGTATATCATAATAGTATATGTTTTTTTCCGGATAGATTTCAGTTGATAGATGTCTTTTTTCCAGGAAATCTCTGCCTCCCATAAACTGCCTGAAATTCAGAAAACAGCTATGTTTGCTTCCCCTCCGGTAATCGAACGTGGCATGCTGAAACAGCATACATTTTGGCTTCCGTTGCCAGGTTGTCTCGAGAATGGGTAGTACAGATTGATACGTCATGTTCCTCTAGAGGATGTATGCAGTATACAATGCAAGATATAAATTCAAATAGACATAAATTCAAGTAGATAATGATATCTCATATCTAATATCTTAAGTACATATAACCTATAACAAATAAACTATTTAATATATTTTAATATCATATATAGAAATACAACATATCAATGTTTAAAATATTCATAGTACATACATATAGATACTTAAGAATATTATACGTTTTGAACATACAATATATGGAAATGTAAAGCAATTTCCCATTTTGGTAGTGATTTGTTTTTGAAATTCCCACATTCTCCATATTCAATCTACTTCAGGATGAATTATCTGTATATACATATATACATATATGTACATGAACTATGTACGTATGTATGTATGTATGTATGTAATGTAATGTAATGTAATGTAATGTAATGTAATTTAATGTCATGTCATGTCATGTCATGTCATGTCATGTCATGTGATGTGATGTTATGTTATGTTATGTTATGTATGTATGTACGTATGTAATTAAAGTATGTATATATTATATATATATGTATGTGATACATACCCTCCGGTAATCAAACATAGCAATGGACGCGTTTGACTACCGGAGGTACATAGCTATGGAAAATGGCCCTTTTACAAATGATTTGTGATGATGTGCCTATTAAAATGAACGATTTTCGATAGCAACGTTCGCGAAGTAGATGTTAAATACTCCATTCAATATCTACTCATATCATTCTCCATGATTCACTGGTTGGTGGTTTTAACCATCTTGAAAAATATTAGTCAATGGGAAGGATTATCCCACATATTATGGAAAATAAAAAATGTTCCAAACCACCAATCAGTTCACCATTCGAAAAAAACGATTTCCCCTATGAAATCCCATTGAAATTCCCAGAAATTCCCAGATGTCCCCAAATTCTCAGCTCCACTTCGCCTTACAGCCTTCTCTAAAGATGGCGCGCGCCAGGACAGTGGCCGTGGTAGTGCCATCCCCTGCCACGTCGTTCGTCTTGCTGGCAACCTGGGTAAGAAATTCATGATGCGTTGAACGGCTGCAAAATGCTGGGTGAACGTAGGTTTAAGCCAGAAAATCTGGGGATATCATAGGATTGTTTGAGGAAAACATCTAGAACCAGGCTGAAAAATGAGGATTTGGCCACCCAAAAATAGGGATTTGACAATCTCCAGCGGGGATGCAAAGTGGATTTGGCTTTGTCTGACATGGCTATAGCTCCAAAATTGTGTTTTTTAAGGGTGAATTTGAAATGCATTTATGATAAACCAGACAATAAACATTGGGGGGGTACCATATTTGCCAACAGAGCCATGCATGATTGGTGGATGTTGCATGGTGGTTTTTCACAAAAACCATGAAAAAATGAGGTATAATCAATGGATGATTGGTTAATGAAGGGATCATGGAGAATTAATGGATATTTAACGGATATTCAATGGATATGTAATGGAGATTTCATGAAAAATTAATGGAACTTTGAATAATGTGGTACCCTCTGGTAAACTAACATAACTCTGGAAAACCACCATTTTCAATGGGTAAATCAACTATGAATGGCCATGTTCCATAGCTATGTTAGTCATAACCAGAGGGACTTCAACCATCCATTGGAGGTTTTTTTTTCGATTGGGCTTACCATCTTTGCCAGTAAAGACGCGACAACTTGTCCTTTGAACCGAAGTCAAAATGGGTTATCCATAAGACATGTATCTCTATATGAATATATATAATCACATATATATATATATTATGTAACATGACGTGGTAAAGCCATCTCTAAAAAAATCATTGGGGATGTGGTATAAACCGATCATAAACCGCTAACTATTCACCGGGCTCAAAGTTGGGTTGACATGTTTTGACCCATGGAGGTTCGACCCCTCCAAGATGTTGTGCAACGGGTGATCCCAAATAATTAAAATACCCTCTGGTAAACTAACAAAAAACTATGGAAAATCACCATTTTTAATGGGTAAATCCACTATACCGATATAAATGGGCAATTTTCAATAGCCATGTAAACGTTTACCAGAGGGTGCATCTACTGTATCTATCCCATTCCATCCCATTCCATCCCTCTATCCAATAGAAATATCCAATCCAACGGAATCCAATCATCTAGTCAAATCTATGGATACCCTCTGGTAAACTAACATAGCTATTGAAAATGGCCATTTATAGTGGATTTTCCCATTAAAAATGGTGATTTTCCATAGTTTTTTGTTAGTTTACCAGAGGGTACTGATTGGACATGCTATTTGCTCCACTTCGCCACTTCCTGGTGATCCAAGCTGTGGACCCTGTGGACCCTGGGCTCCCCCTGGGCTCCCCCTGGGCTCCCCCTGGGCTCCCCCTGGGCTCCCCCAGCTGTCTTCACCAGTTGCGCACCGACGTTCACCATTGGAGCTGACCTTGGATACGTGTGGAACTCTGCAAACCTACATGCCATCATGCCTTTATCTTTTGATGAAATATGCATGTAAATTTAAAGATGATTAAATGTGTATATATATATTAAACATATGATAGGCTCTCTCCATCTCAGGCATAGACTTCAAGTCGATCGACTTGGCGACAGTGACACCATCCTTGGTGACCTCATGATCAGAGATCAGCCATGGTGCCATGGGGGCTCTGATTTCCAGGTAGCGCAAGCACTGCTTCATCCCAATCCACGCACCTTGGGCGCTCCAAAAGACTGCTCGATCACCACATTTCGCCCCTCGAGGCGGTTCATTGTGGACCCAACTTCCTCATTGTTGATTCGTGGGATATTCCATGGGATATTACTGGTGATTTGATGGGATTTAATGGTGATTAATGGCGATTTAATGGGATTTGATGGGATATTCATGGGACATTAATGGTAATGGAGATATTCGTGGGATATTAATAAATTAATGATTAATGCGATATTAATGATAAATGAATGATATATAATAATGGGATATGAACCGGATTCCTCATTAGCCTCTTGTAATCTAAACCAACAAAAATCGTGGCATATTTGGGATATAATGGAATACCAACCATTCATTGTTGATAACCAGGCCTCTTGGCCAACAATCCATAGCCATGATATTTTCATGGCATATGAAATTCACCGTGAGAATTTTATGTGGTAATCCATAGCCATGGAATCCATAGCTTTTTTTTTTCCAGTAAATCATCAATGGCTAGCCATGTCCTCGGCTGGCTGTCTATTTTTATCAGACGGATTTGTCACCTCGGCCATTTTGTGATCATCCATGGGAACACCAGTGGCTTTCTGTCCTCCCGGAAACCCGGAATTTCCGATGTTTTTTTTTGCGACTTCACCGGCGACATCTCAATATATCTCAATGAGGATGGGATCACTTCTTAGAATTGTGGCTGAGTCCTACTTCATGCTTTGGGATCAAAAACATACTTCAATGAACTTCATGACCTGGATTGGAGTCATATGGAGTCATCATTTTGGGGGGTCACCACCCTGATGATGAATGAGCCAGGGTGTTGTTAAATCCTCTCAGCATGAGCCACGGCCTTGGGCCCCATGGTGACGGCCACCGCATCGGCCAGGCGGTTGCAACCTACCAAATGCGCCCAGGAATCTCACATGGTTTTATAGTCCAGTAAATTACAGAAACATCATCCCAGAAAATGGTGTTTAATGGTGATTTAATGATGGTTAATGATGATTAATGATGGTTGATAATGACTGATTGGTGGTTGACCTACCTCTCTGAAAAATGATGGAGTTCGTCAATTGGGATGATGACATTCCCAATATGATGGGAAAAATAAAAGCCATGTTCCAAACCACCAACCAGAATATAGTGGAAAGTAATCTTCCAAACCCCCTATTTGGCAGGGTCTATGTTAATTTGGGGTGGGATGGTACTGATGTGCCAACACACCTTTTTGTTTCTGCTTCAACCGAGGCCAATGCCCCAAGGCCATGTTTATTGGAAAATCAATGAGAAACCATGAACTTGGGGCATCCATGGATATCACCTCCACCGATTCCGGAAACCCGGAAATTGCTAAGGGAGATAGGCAAAAACTTCCCAAATTCGGCAACCCAGTGGGGTTTTGCGCTCAATCTTCCCTTGTTCACTGAATCAAAATCACTCTGTATATAGCTGACTCAAAAACCATGTTTGGAAGCGGGGCTGCAGCCTAGAACACAAATGGGGGTTGGTGGTTGGAGGCTTCACCAAGTCTGTTTTAACGTGGTCCGCTTCTTGTTAAGCCCTCCCCCTAGATCCCGCGCATCGGCGCATCTATAATACCAATGAATCTAGCCAAATCACAGAACTTCAGCAATCTAAAAATCTTGGCCGATCTTTTCTAATTTACGAACAGTGCTTCCCTTTCCGACGAGTGTTGCTGAGTCTTCACTGAGCCCATGGTCAAATCGCGGATTTGAAGTTTCAGTTCTCTTTACTTCCTATTCATGGTAAAAGTATTCCCTAAGGATATCTATATATAAGATATGTATGTATATATATATATATATATGTAAGATGTGTATGTGTATACATATGTATATATATACATATATTCGTGGTATATAAAAGATATAATAATATATATATAATATTATATAAATAATATTATATATATAAGATATATGTGTATATTATATATCATATATACTATGTACAATATCATATGTACAATGTATATATATATATTATATATATATATATGTATATATAATATGTATATATAATATGTATATACATATAATATGTATATATATATATATGCACTATGTATATATAATATGCATATATAATATGTAATATATAATATGTATATATAATATGTATGTATAATATGTATATATAAATATATACTATGCATATGCACATATGTATATATAATATGTATATATCATATGTGTATATAATATGAATATAAACATAATATGTATACATAATAATGAATATAAATATAATATATACATATAATATATACATATAATATATACATATAATATATACATATAATATATACATATAATATATACATATAATATATACATATAATATATACATATAATATATACATATAATATGAATATAAACATTATATGTACATAATATGAATATAAATATTATATGTACATAATATGAATATAAATACAATATGTATATATATGAGGTATATTATATAGCATAATTATACACATATGCAAGTCATATGTGTACATAATATATATATATATATAAGATATAAGATATATAAGATGTGTATATAGATATATATATACATTATTTCCCAAACGTTTGACCCAGTTCATCGCCTCTCTTCCTGCTAAAATCCCCTTCCAATTCATCCTCTTAGGATCCCTCCTTCGAGCATCAGCGCCCGTGCTTCACTTCCATGGCGGATGTCCTGACCGGGAGGACCGTTTTTTGTGAGTGCAATTAGTCGGATGACCATAGTGTTAATGTGGAATTCCCCGGGAAAAAAAAAACATCCATAGATTATTTGTAAGATTTTGTAAATTAAATTTCACCATTTCGAAATCATGTTCTTGCTCGGTTCCTCTCACTCTTCCACATCTATGTTTCGCCACGTGTAACTTTGTCGGAGGGTATAAGTGGTTAGTTACCATGGTGAACGAAAAAACACTGATTTGGGTTTGAGCAGCTAAATGGGGTATGGCCAAAAGTTGCAATATATATATATATAATGAAAATTCAGCCAACTCCCCCACCCGCCCCAAAGATAACGCCCCAAAAATAGTGGTTGTTGGTAGTTCCTTATGGGTCCCCTTCGGGGGAGCTGGTTGAATCTCCGTGCTTTGATGGTCGGTTGGAAATTAAGATGCCATGTACTATGCCATACCATGATATGTTATCAATATCGACTAATCATGATTAGTCAGAAACAACTTATCCTCGATATTGATCATATATCATGATTAATCGATATTGATCTTATATCATGATTATCCATTATAAGTATAATTATAATCATGATAATCATTGTATATATTATTATTATCCATTATAATCAGAAACAACTTATCCTCGAAAGTTATATATCCCCATGAATATTCGAAAATTACTCATTCCGAATTCTTAATATCCCGTTAGTATCCTCGTGTTTGTTAGATTACAAGAGGTTAATAGCAACAATGAATGTTTGTGTATTTTACCAGGTCAACCGACAATGGGGTAAAATCCGCTAAGCTGCTAGCACTTTTGAACCAACGCTACAGAGTAGATCGATGATATATACACTACATGGTTTTACTGCAGGAGTTTTTACACCCCCCTCGGGCGAGCAGGGACGACTGCGGAGAACGAATAACCCAGAAGAGCATACCCTCGCGGGTAGCCAAATCTGTTTATTTGGTTTTGGACATTTTATGCAGTCTTTCAAAGGTCCCTATAAAAAGCTCAAGCCCGTAAAACCCAGCGCAGCTTTGCAAGGAAGGCACATTACCATGCCGCATCTTGCGCTATGCTACAAAAGAAAATCATCGTCTACCTGCGGTTCCAATAGATCCACCGGCCGCCGGCCTCGTCACGGTAATACCAAGCCCCACGCCAGAAACTCCATTCTCGGCGTGCACCATAGTGATCACGATTCCAACTCCAGGAGGCATCCGGGCGACCGGAGCTTGCAGCCTTTGATGTGACTCCAGTGCTTGCTGCTTTTGCAGTGGGCGGTGTCTCAGGCTCCAAGAATGGTCGCGCTCCTGCTTTGGATGTTGGTGGTTCGGGTGCAAGAAATGGTGCATTGTTGGGGTCAACTGGGGCATCAGCGTGCGAGGCATCTGCGCGAGCAGAGCTTGAGGCGGCAGTGTCATCATGTGTAGTGACGGATGCATCAGCTTCGGCTTTGCGTTTTCGCTCAGTGGTGGGCGCGACCGTGGGGTCGGCCTTATGACCTCCAGGACCTCCAGCCTTTGCAGCGGCGCTCTGCTTCTCTTTGCGTTCAAGGTTTCCCCGAACCAATGGAAGGTTTTCCTCATACACCTTTTCGAGGAATTCAAGAGTGCCATCAAAAGGAACTTGGACAGTGCCCTTCCAGGTCAACAGGCCACGGAATGCGCCACGACGACCGATGTAGCTGACATATTCATCCTCTGTAAAAATGTGGCGGCCGAACATGAATCCTCAGACCCTTTTTTATGTTTTGCGGAACTCAACTGGGAAACCATCAACACCTCGAGGCTGGGACATGAAAATCAACTTAGATAAGCAGTTTTCATTTTGGGCATTGGCGGCGACGCCAGCCGAGATCTGAGCTTTGGTCCTTGGGGGATCGGGGAGGTTGCCATATGCGAACATGTCGTCGAATATGCAGTCCTGCAGGTCCTTCCCCTCACCGTGGATGCGGTCGCAAAAAGTGACGTCGCTGGAGTATCTGTCTTCCACGTCCTCGTAGCCCAGCGCTTTTGCACGTCGATGCCTGTCGCGGCAGTCTTTGAGGACTGCTGATTCCACGGATGTGATTCCCCTGGGGCCCAGTTCCCGGCGAAGCAGATTGGCTTGCTCATCCGTCAAGGCTGTCAGCAAGCTTCCGCTCATTTTCCCAAACATTCCGAACCCGGCGAGACTTTGCATTCGCCGTTCAAGGATGCGTGTCCTCCTGTTGGGTTTGTCGGCCTCTTTTGTATCGCCACTTTCGTCCACTGGGAGTGGCTCATATCCACATGTGGTGCATGTCACTTGGCCACTGACGTACTCAACCTGGCAGAGGGGGCAGGAGCCCATGAAAGGTTCGCAGTACTTGGGTGCAATGTAAACACGGCGCGTCCTTGCGGGCGGCTGGTCAACTTGCATTGGGGCAGTGGCTGCATCATCATCAGTGGACTTGGCATCGGGTCGCCCCGTGCTGGTGTCATCCATTGGGTCGTCGTTTGCATCATCTCGGGCAGTCAGGGTGACCGCTTTGGATTTCGGTGCTGAGGCTGTGCATGAGGTGGGCTCGAGATTGCTCTCGGCGCGGGACCAAAGCACCTGTCCTTCTTCTGAGATGCTGACCAGAAACTGCGGTGGAATGCGTTCTGAACACAAAATACCATCCATTTCTGTGCGACTAAAGATGACACCAGCTTCAACTGCTTGCCGCATTGCGATTTTGACTTCGACTGGACATTTTGCTCTTAATCCAGATCGATACCCCTGTGTGCCGATACAGTGTTCTGCCATGTAGATATGAGCACGGCCACTGTTGACTGTGTCACCGCCGCCTGGGATCAGGCCGTTCTGTGCGATGCTCTTCCAGCTGCTTCTCATCGTGCGATGGAAGACAACCTCAGGGACCTCAGTCATGGCACACAAGGGCACGCCAGTGAAGGCGGCTTTTCGCTCGGGGGATACTTGGTTTGAGCAATACACCATGGTTGAATTGGCATAAAGACCCCCTGCGGTTTTCAAGGCAGCTTCGGAGTGACCCTGAATTGCACGGATTTTCACAGGATAATACGGCATGCCTAGGCCATTGTCGACAGGAAAATGGGAGATCTTTGCACACAAGAATTGGAACCTACTCTTGCCATGCTTGTCGATCTTCATTGCGGTGCCAAACAGGTTTGCGACAGTGATGAAAACATCTGGGGGCACTTCCTTGCGGAAGGCTTTGGCAAAATCCTCCAAGTCAATCCAAAGGTCTTTGTCCATTGGCACCTTGGCACAGGATCCATGCCCCCTGCAAACTTTGTTGACACGAGTCGCAAAATCAGAAAATTTCTTGTCGACACGAGTCTGGCCAGCAATGGTCTCAACGTCGGATGCCGATATCAGCTCCAGCTCATACGCCGTACCTTCAAAGAGGATACCGGGCACATCGTCCCCGTCTGCATTGGTCACCATTGTATATTGGTATTCAGGCAAATGCTCTTCCATCCAATATGCTTTCACGTGGCCGGACGCATGTCCCTCTAAGCGCGCAGTTGCCTGCGGCTGGTACTGGCTGGATGTGGCTCTCTTGTCATCTGCGGGCTCATCCAATGGTACTGGCGCTGCTTTCGGCCGCGACTTCAACATGACCTCAGCCGTTTGGACCAGGATTGTTGCTCTGCTGGATGCAGCGGGCTCGCCGTCGCCGGCGGCCTTTGGAGGGTCATCTTTGGGAGGCTCAGCAAAAGTGCCCGAAGGCATCGTCTTGGTGTCGATGTAGTCCTCAGTGTCAGGTTGTTGAGCTTCGACGTCCTCCTTGGTGAATGACCTGCCCGTCGGCGTGATGTGTCTTCGGGACTCTCCAAAAAGCAACTTGGTGATGTCTGCACATGTCTCCTGATAGGATCTTGGCAGCTCGTCCAGGACGGCGCTCATGTTCCTCCGCAAATCATCCCATGTCTCCTGGCCACACTGAGTAAGCTCCAAACCAATTCGGCCAACCCGCCATCCGCAATCAATTGCGAAAAGGGTAGCTGTCCAATAGGCAGCAAGACGCGTGCGATTTTCTTCAGAGTTGGCGAAATGCCACTGGTCTCTGAATTCCATTGCATCGGCGTACCCCTTTGCTCTCAGCCACGGATACTTCGGATTGGCAAGCCCTTGCAGGCTGCTGGTTAGAGCTTTAAATCGAGGCTCCAAAACATCAAAGAACTGGTCAAAGATAGGATGGATGCCATAATCTGCGCTCCAAGGCGCGGTCGTGAGACCGGCCGACTGCAAATCCAACTCCCGGGCCTTGTTTACCATGTCAAGTGGCGCTCACAATCATCCAGGATCGTGGGCCAGTGCCCGTTGGGGCCGTCGTACGGCCAATTTGGATTTTGGGCAATCCCATCCTCTCCTACCAATTCATTTCCGAACCAGGACAAATGCAGGTTGATGCGTGCATCAGGATAGCGCTCGCGGGCGTCCGCGGCCAATTCAATCCCACGCTTGACCAGCTTCTGCAGAGTTTTGCCCCAAAGCATCTCATGGATGAACTCAGTCACATACTTAGGCTTGCGCTGCCGGTAATGCTCGGACAGGTCAAACTTCTTAAGTGTTTTCCTACGCCCTGTGATCAATGCACATGACGAGTCAGAGACTAAGATCCAGATTACATCATTGACGGGCATCTCTGGCAACATGATCTTTTCAATGTGGGACTCCTTTGGCAAAAAGCAGAAGCTAAGGTATTCTGCAAGCGGATCCTCTCGACCGTAGAACCTCAGGGCCGAGGCCGGCGTCCATTCGGTCATCAATCCATCCACGAGGTCCTGAGCAACCTGATTCTCACCTTCATTGCGCATGGCCAATGCAAACAAAATGCGATTGTGAAGGAGCAACCATGCTTCTTTGTTAGCCTCACGTGTGGCTTCGAGCGCAGCCTCGCGGCTGGCCGGGTGTGCTGTGGCATATCGCGAGTCAGCCATTTTAGCAGGACAGGCACGAATGACAGCGGGTGAAATCCTTTTGGATGTTTGGCCCACCACAGCTACCCGGAAACACTCATGGAGCATGTCAGTCAACTTGAAGGTATAGTTCTCAGCAAGTTTAAGAGCTTTGCCCCTACTTTGATCATGCTCATGTTTGCCATCACATTTGAATGAGTCTAACACTTCGAGTTCTTTGAAGTTTCCTGCAATAGTCCAACTTTTCTTCATTGGTTGACCGTTGTTTCCAAGAACACCCAACATACAACCATCAAAGTGATGAGTAGTCATGGATCGTTCTATGAGGAATTTTCTAACCATCGGCCATCTCCAATATTTGCAATTCTTGGACAGTTCAAATGCTATCAAGGTTCGTTCATCATAAACTTCATCCACAAGTTTGACAAAAGATTTGAACAACTTGGAAACTGTTTTTGTTGCTCTTTGATTCTTTCTTGACCCTCAACAGTAAGGCCATTCACATTCCCCCATGGGCTACCTCCAACACAAGGCAACGATGCATAAAGTATCAAAGTGCCGTCATTGAAATCATTTCTGAAATCTTGGACTTGGGAGGCTAGCCGTTGCCGACAGCTGTTAGTGGTACCATCTTCTTTTTCGGTAACCCTAATGCAGTGGCAATCTTCATTGGACTTTCTTGGGGTACTAAGCTTCGAATCATCAGAGCAGCAAAATTCGATCAACATTCTGGGCTTAAAAGACTTTTGGGAGCCCCCTGATTCCCGGCAGCTGTTGCTAGTTTTGGCACCTTAGTGGAATTCGGCGCCGCGGTGTGGCGGGCTGCTGCTTCTTCCACCTTTGTCGGGCCAATGCCAATGAGATGAATGGCATGCAACCAAAGGGCTGGTCGGGTAAAAGGTTTTGTAAGAATGTCTGCAACTTGGAAACTGGTTCCTACGTTGAGAAGATCGAACTGTTTACATTCAAATTGTTGTTTCAACCATTTGAAGTTGATGTTTTGTGTTTTGTTCATGTGTCTCATGGATGCTGATGAACCGGTGGACATGACTGTGATAGTCGCTTGGTTGTCCTCCATAAATTTGACTTGATAAAATTCAGGGAAACTGGCCTTGAGGGAGTTGATGTCCGCTGCACTACAACCTGTATCGACGTTCCCATTACGGATTTCATCAATTTCAGGGTCGATCCTAGTGAACACGGCATCTTCTTGGGGCTTCGCGGCATCGCGAGCTGGCTTACCCTGTAGCTTCTTGAAAAGGTTCAACTGGTCAAACAGGGCCAGCATTGGAATGCCCTCAGCTCTCAGGCTGTGATTTGCGGCAACTACCTCAGCCTCAGTTGAAGATATTGCAACAACCGTTTGTTTCTTACTGAATGCATTTAAGGGGTAATACGTGTTGGGGCCTACAAGCACAATGGCACTGCCAGTGGTACTCTTGCTATCATGTTCGCCTGCATGATCTGCGTCGGCAAAAAGCCAGAGTTGGCATTCATCAAAGGCATCCCCAATGAAACCCTCTAGAAAATGGTGCTTTGTACAATGAATGTATGACACCAATCTATGCAAGGCAACATCGCATTCTATGGACCATTTTGTCACTCTTGATGCTAAGCTTTGTGTGGCACGCAACAAATCGAACCTTGCCATTCTGGCGGCAAAGAGTATCTTCATCAAGATCTTTCTGGCCACTGGCTGGAGTTTGCCAGGCTTTTCATCTTCACTGAGTGTGGGCCGTGCGATGCCAGCATCTGTGAATGGTGTTGGCACCTCTTTTAAGGACGATGGGCTGACTTTTGCAAGACTACAATAGTTTTCTACGCAGGACCCCAGGAAATCACTCATGTCATACCTCACTAAGTTCACGGGCTTGGCCATGACGCCAGCTTTTGTCTTCACAGCGTGATCAACCCCCCTGAACTTAGAGGCCTTGGCTTCCTTTTTCGCCTCGCGTTTGTCGCGATGTGGTCCTGGTCTGGCTTTACTTGCCATTGCAAACTGCTTGAATTTGTCAGGTCCATCTTGTCCGTAACAGAAAACTGTTTTTCCTGTCCAGAATTCATTTGTTTGATTGCTAGATGTTTTCCAATCGTCCGTATAAACATCATAGCCCCCCTGATTGTTCCCGTCGGTGATGCTAGGACAACTTTTTAATGTCACCTTTTTGCCGAAGAAAGTTATGCGACTTGAATTTTGACAAGTTACATCTCCCCCCTCATCAACCGGCTGGTACAATCTTTTTCGGGGTTGAATGTGGTGTCTGATCCATGCCATGTTGGTTTCATCATGCTCCCACCAGTCTTGTGTTCTGTGTTGTGCGGCTGCTGACTTCTTGGCTTCAAAGGCGAATGCGAAAGGGTGTGCCTGCGAAGGCAACCGGATGTTGTGAAATTCACGGTGCATACAGCCAAAGTAGCGGTCATATGGCTCAGGATCACCAATGTTCACTGCAGCCTTGACGCTTGCCCATGCCTTTTCCAGATTGGCGGTAGGGCCAGCCATCTTGAAGTCATCTACATACACAACCAAAAGACAGTTGAGCTCTTGATGATGAAAAATTGAATGCCAAATGTCAGGTAAAATTTGCTTCCAACCCTGTTTCACCACACGGCTATTGAGATGATTTTCCCAAATACCCCCGCTATCAGGATGACCATAAAGGGCAAGTAACATAGGAACCATGGGTTGCCAGTACTTTTTCTCCCAATCTTTGGGCCATCTGTTGCGTGGAAGTGACAACCATGTGGGCACCCCTGTGAAGAGGGCTTGTATGTAGGCTTGGATTGCATCTGCCTGCTGTTTGGAGAATCCGGGCTGACTACCGAAAGCATCTAGCAGCTTTGCTGCTTCCATGGATGCTGGGGAAGAGCCTAACTCATTGAAGAGTGCGTGATCGGAATTCTCATCCCTGACATTGTTTCCTTGGAAAACCGTCCTACCCTTGAACTTCCGGCGAGGGTCTGATTCAGGCAATTCAGAACCCTTCTCATAGCAAGCCTCAAAGATTCGACCTAGGTGCACAGTTTGGCCATTGCGACGAGCCTCAGCTACTATGTCGCGGCATTCACGAACACGCTTCTCATCCCAAACACCCTTATTACGGAGATTATCCCACTCCTTATCAAGGGCGGCCTTGGCCTTGGGGTTGCTGGCAATCTCATCTTTTGATACAAGCCTAGCAACTGAAGCGAAAAGCTCGAGTGCGACCTTGAACTCAAGTTCCTTGATCTTCTCTCTGACGAGCTCTCTAATTCGAGGCCGGTGCTCAATTGTGGCAGGCGCGGCAACTTTTGGCATTGCCGGCACGGAAAACTTTTGGGAAGTGGCTGGAATAATTTCCCAAACATTGCCTACGAGCTTTGCAGTTGCAGGAGGGCATTGAGTTGCCTCAAGCCGGGCCGGTGAAGACTTCTTCTTTTTGCCCTTGCTGCCAGATGAAGATGCTGGCTTCTCCTCCTGCTCCTTGGCTGCTTTCTTTGCTTCTTCCTCGATGATCAACTTCCTATCTTGGGGTCCTAACATCTTCCACAATTCTGAGTCGATCCCCTCCGGACGCTTTGAACCTTTATAGTTACGTACAATCCGGTGACCATCCCAATGATGTCCATCTGGAATTATTTCACCTTTAGGGGTCAATTTGAGATCTGGAAATACGGGCGCTTCGGGTGCATCAGGCTCGACATCGCTGTCGGCTGGTAGAGGCGTCCTGGCTCGTATTCATACTCATCTTGTGGCGGATGCAAACTGGACTCAAGAGGCACAGCTTTGGGTGTCTGCGGAATGACCTGGTCCTCGAGGCGATCGGCTTTGGGTGCTTTCGAGTCAATCAGAGCTTTCAAAGGAAAGATGAAACCCTCGGATGGCAATTCCAACCTCTTTGTTCTTTGGATTGTCAGTGCACCCCAGTTGACATGATAATCTGCGGCTTCCAACTTGGCAACTAAGTATTCACCCTTCCAATCATGACCTGGTTGGATGTAATACCCAAGGAAAATTCCTTCATTTGCTGTTGGGGAGAGCTTACCTGATGTGTTATCCAACCTCTTGGGGTTATTCCAGAACAACACTTTGGCACCAAATGGAATGTGCATTGCAGGGAACTCTTCACCAAACCTGAGTTGCCATGGGGATTCACTGCCGTCAAGCTGGGGGCTTGCGTTGATCGCGGTCGCATGATGCTGCATGGCCAATGGCCACATCTTCAAAGGAAGTCCTGATTGCAACAAGTTGCTCCGGGCACCTTCCAACATCTGACGAACTTCGCGCTCAGCAAAAGACTTTGATGAATCTACATATTCAATGGAAGTTTGGTGTCTGTAACCCAAATCCTTGATGGCCCTGATCAATTCTGGGGAATTGTCAGTGTACACAACTTGAACATCATCCTTTGATCCAATGAAGTGATTCAAACCATCAACACAGCTTTGTGAGTCCTTGGACTGGCTAGGGTAGACATACCGATATTGGGTGTGCAGATCTTTCAACACCAATGCAACTTGCTCCCCCCTGAAACCCTCTTCTACGTTTTTCTTGATGATGACATGATCCCCAATGACATGGTCACCGAACACTTCAGTTTCGATTCTCTTCTGACCACCTTTCTTTCGTGCCTGAGGTGCCATCATCCTTGCTCGTTGGCAAGTTCTGCAAAAGGGGTTCTTGGGGAAATGCGTGTACTGATGTTGGGTACTTGCAGCTTCAGCCAACAGATCCTCAGTCTTGCGGCTTCGGATGTACTCCTGCTGAGCGTCATCCTCCACCAACTCATCCAACTGCTCTTCATCTTGGGCTTCGTCCCGCTTGGCTTTTGAGCTCGACCGTGAGGTCGGCATTGCAAACAACTTTTTGAGGTGCTTATCCTTTTGAAATTGATCTTTGGGATAAACCTTGCAACTATCATCCAAGATTGGGACATGACCTTCGATCTTGAGCTGGACGACCTTGTCATCTGGACAGACTAGGATTGGTTTGCCATTTGCAGGCCATACGAAACTGTAACCCTGATCTACACATCTCGTTCCTACAGAGAGCACAGCTGGGGTATGATCAAGCACATACGGATGCACGGGATCTGGCAATGCGGACAACTTGACATCAGCAACTTCATTTGCCTCGGTCGAACCATTGGCTGTGACTAAGGAAATCGGATGCTCGGCTGCACGGCAGTTCTTGGCACTTACGTCCCTCAGCATTCCTTTGGACACAAGATCGGATTCACTACCTGAGTCAACGAGCCAACTAACGCCGGCCTTTGGCGCAGCTGTGGCAATTGACGGGAAACGACCAATGTCTCTAAGGGCTTTGGGACCGCTGATGAACCTGCACTCTTTGCATGTGACGTCACGTGTGTCCTCATTCCAACAACAAAACCCACAACTTGGTGCAACATCTGAATCATGAAGTTTCACAGTTTCTTGAAGCTGTCTTGCACGAACCTGAGCCTCATGTTGTTCAACCTTGGATGAAACTGGAACGTCTTCAGCTGTCTTGTACACCTTAGTGAACTCTCTTGGACGGTGCTTGACTGGGACTTGATGACCAACTGCTTTCACCTCGATCACATGTGGGGCCTTTCGGAATCTAAGACGCTTCATGCTGACACTTGACTCATCAGAGCACGAAGTTGCCTTCGGCTGTTTTCGCACGATGCATGCAAACTTCTGGATCAGGCATGGAGCGGCTGTGGAATCCTTGCTCTTCTTCTTAGGAGCGGGTGAATTAGCCCTTTTGGTGTCTTTGGTGGCGGCAGCAGCTTTGTCATCATGCTTATAAAAACATTTGTCACCACGTCTGCACTTTCCCTGGGCATGATAGATACACGGGGTTTTGGCCATTTCTTCCTTGGACATCTTCTTCCCCTTATCATCTTTGTTGCCCCTTGATGGTGAACGTGTTTTGGTTCTTCTGGGTGATTGAGTTCGAGATTTGTCATCCTTGACATGCTTAAATGGACATTTCTTCCCCTTATCACAGGTACCCTTTTGGAACTTATAGCAAATCTTGTCACCTTTGCCACCTCGTTCCTGCGATCTACCACGACTTGGGGAGCCCTTTCGGCCACCGCGACCATCGCCTTTGGCAGGTGCGGCCTTTGCGTCCTTAATCCCAGCCTTGTTCTTCTCCGCGATGCGGTTCCTGTTTTCCCTCAATCGTTCGCGATCGATCAAGTTCTTCATGGATTGGTGAAGAAAACTATAAGACTTTTCATGGGATTTCTCATGAGCACGGTCAAACATCTCAATGTCATACTTCAGCAACTGACTTGGTCGGATCTGCCTCAACAAGATGTCCCTTAACACAGCATCATCGGGGGTGACAGCCATGCCAGCTAGGGTAGCATCCCATTTGTTGATAAATCTTCGGAGATCCTGGACAGTATCGCCTACTTTGACAACACCCAAAAGATCGTCTACTCTGTAAAGGCTACCTGCTTCTTCTGATGTCTTGAAGTAGTCCTCAAACATGAGCAGAACATACCTTCCCCTGACCTGGATGCCTTTTCGGGATTGCTGCTCTTTGAAATTCAAGATCCTAGTTGCGAGGTCCCCTCCGGCTGAGCGTGTGAGCGCTGCTGATAACTTTGTATCCAGCGTGAGGAACTTTCCAGGATCTTGGAGTTTCTTCTCCAACTGCTCTCTGGTGCACTCTTGATCGTACACCTCGTTGAGCCAGAGCCACGCCTCATCCGGGCGATCTGAACAGCTTTTCACTTCATCCCTGACATGATTCTTCCAAGTCCTATACGACTCCGGAGCGGGCATGTTGTTCAGCTTGATGAGTTCGGCCTCCTTAGTTTTTGGCTTATCCTTTTCTTCCCTTTGGGTTAAGGCTTTCACCAATTCAATAAGATCTGAGGGACCCATAACTTGCTGTTGCTTGGTTACGCTCTTGGGGGAGTCATTTGGGGGAGTTTTGATAGCTTCAGTGGGAGTGAAAAACCCTGACTGCGTTGGCAATTGGGGCTGGTCGTTGCCGACAGCCGGCTTTTGCTTGGGACTGCCACCTTTGAGCAGTTCATCCAACTTGGCCTTTGCTTCCTGCGTCAACACTGCAGGCGTCTTAAACTCAAGAATCGGCTCATCACTGCCTCTGGCAGCCTGTGCATCGGATGCTTTGGGAGTGGCAATATTGAAGTGGGGCACGCTAGTGGTAGCGGCCGGCTCGGCATTCAGGGCGGATGCTCTCGGAACGGAGGCATGCTGCGCTTTGGCAACATGCTTTAACTGCTCCTGAAGGTCATCGATTTGGTCCTGAAGGCTAAGGTTCTGAGCCGCTGCCTCATTGATCTTGTCGGCCGTCTCCTTCTTGTAGTTCTCGAACTCGGTCCTCAAACTGATGAACCTGGCCTGATCAATTGCAGCCTGATCTTCATATTGCTTCTTTGTGGCAGCTATGGCATTCTTTGCATGTTCAACTGTCTGTGCATAGGAAGCTTCGAATTCACTAGTGATACGTTGCCTTTCCTCTGCAATTTTCTGATCATGCTTTGTGTTTGCCTCTGCCTTTACATCCTCTATTCTTTTGTCATTCGATGCCTGAACCTGATTCAACCTGACCTCCATCTCGTCGCCTCGTTTCCTCTCCTCGTTGACGGCACTAATGGCCTTACCTTCAATCTCCTGCAGCCTTTGCTCATACTCCTGCTCCTGCATTACGAGTCTACTTGACCATTCGTTTCGAATTGAGTCAACTACTCCATGCATTATCTGAAGGTGCCTCTGTTCAGCTTCCCTCATGACTTGCAGGGTATTCCCACTAGTAATCTGGGACAGGTTGTTTTGTATGAAGGTAAAGTACGCGACAACGGGTTGGAACATTGTTTCGTCATCCATCGGCTCGGGGTTGCCCCCGGCCACATTGGGCACAGCGACAGCCGATGGACCTGACCCTGGAACGGCGAGAGGATGGTCAATTGGGGTCCCCATAGCAAAGTAGTGAGACTACGGCTGATAACCTGTATTTTACCAGGTCAACCGACAATGGGGTAAAATCCGCTAAGCTGCTAGCACTTTTGAACCAACGCTACAGAGTAGATCGATGATATATACACTACATGGTTTTACTGCAGGAGTTTTTACAGTTTGGTATCCCATTATATCCCATCAATATCCCATTAAATCACCATGAATGCCATGAAAATCCATAGAACACCGTTCATCACCATTCATCACCACTAAATCACCTTATATATCCCCATTACATCCCCATCACTATTAATCAACTATATATCAACTATGATAAATAACCTCGAGTAGCTTATATATCCCACTATATCTTCATTGAATGCCTATGATGCCTATGACATTCCCATCATTATATTCCATTTATAAACCCCTCCGATCCTCCCGACATTCGGCACACCTTGGCCGCTGCGAAACATCTGGCGCCCAGCGGTCGCACCTTGGGATTCACCAAGGAAAATATGGCGATTTGGAAAGCGATGAGTTGATATCCTCTGGTAATGACTAACAGGTGCTATTGATAATCAACTAAATCAATATCAGGAGATATCAGGGGTATAGTTAATCAATATAGTTGATTCAATTATTGAAAATACCTTTTATAGTTGATTTGCCTATTCACATGGTGATTTTCCATAGCTATGTTAGTTTGCCAGAGGGTATACTCTTGTATTCCGTTTTTATACACGGGTCCTAAATCAGCTTATGTTGTTTGATCTGGTGATACAAATGGTGATATAACACGGTGTTAATTTACCGAAATGAGCCTGATCATACGGGATTCTCAACAAATCCCCAGTTGCAACAGGAGTTCTCCATCTTCGTTCCAGAGATCAGGAGTCTGTTTTCGACTACATATCCCCAAAAA